>CACRXK020011413.1:4411-16369 GCA_902702795.2 Paramuricea clavata | reverse complement strand
CTCAGCGTCAGCAGATAACTGAATTTTGTGTAGGTTGCGTGATTGCGCGATTTAACTGTTAGCTCTTAGCCAATCAAATTGCTTTTACCAACTACAATGTATAATAATAAAAATAAATTCAACAAGTCGATTTGAAATAACAATTCTAATGCATTGCAACTTTGTTCAATAAATACAGAATATTTTCGGATAAGGCCAGGAACATTTCCAGTGTATCTTTAATGCTGATAATTGTAATGTTGATACTTTTGAGTCAACAATTCATTGTTTGATAATTACGTCGCTGCATTTAAATTTCACCCGCTTCATCGTTGTACAAATTTCAAAAGCCCTATCTGGTACTAAATATCACAATTAACATATATTCCGGACAAAAATTTTTCCCGACAACTTCCTCGTAAATTAGGGTCAAAAATTTTTTTCCCGAAAAATAATAAGTAAAACAACATCAAACAAAACCGTTTTTTTCCAAAACCAGTTTTTTTTTCACAAAAATCTGTAAAATTTAGGGGGTTTTCACCAAAATCTGTACATTTAAGGTCAGGAAATTTCAAATTACCACAATCGGCCGAAATTGACGAAAAATTACCACGGTAGTTCTGAAATTACCGTAGTAATTACCACAAATTTCCAATTACCACAATTGTCCAAAAATGACGAAAAATTACCACGGTAGTAATGAAATTACCACGTCTGGTCACACTGCACACAGTGTGTTAAAGTTTAAGTTCAATGGAATGCTGCCATTTTGTTGTTGCCAGCTGTGTTTCCACTTTTCAAAATTTAAATTTCCACAAGGGAAATTTGAGAATAGATATTTCCTTTCTCATCTGAATTTTGATTCAGCATGTAATAGACAGCATTATTATATTTCTACAGGAGTGTTGTCGATTCTTCATGGAGGCAACTGCTAAAGTCTCTGGACTTGGTCCTTGTGAAAACTTCTCTCTTCTTTGTTTTTGATGTTTGAGGTTCTAAAATATGGAGTAATGTCATTCTATCAACAGCAGCTTACAATGAAGAATACAATCTATTTTGCCGTTGCAGTTAATTTTATTTTGCCCGATGGCTCAGTTTAGTCAGTTACTTTCGCTGTACCACTCTTTCAAGCTTGGTGGGATTAACGGATCACTTCATTTAGCCAATCAGATTACGAGCTTTTGTGGATCGTGATCTGATTGGTTAAAATGAAGGCGGACCAGAAAGTAGACAGGTACCTACAAAATGGTAAAATAGCTGGTGTCCTGGCGTGAAACTTTATGAATAGAACTTAAAAAAAAGTTTAATTTAGGTTTTTAATCGTGTTTTTAAATTTGATAAGACTATTATGACATAAACAAGTAGTAATGGTACATTTTTAGATTTTTATAAGTTAGATAAAAGCACAAAACACACTGCTAACTTTTTTAGTCGCAATTCAATTGATCGGTAAATTAGAACAGAAGATCGGTAAATTACAAATAAATTTTTTAAAAACAAAAGTACTCCATCAGTCCATACTTCCCGACTCTGCTAACTCGGTCAAATCCGTCTCGTGCTAGCCGCTAGAACGCCGTATGTTAGCGTTTAGGCTAGATTTTGGCTAAACGCAACGTTTAATATCGTAAGAGGCGAGTCTCTATAACGTCGGAAATGGCCTTTTTTACAGAGTCTTTACTACTGCAAAAAGGGCACTTTCTTTCCACAAAAGAGGGCGTTCATTCAAGAAATATTTTTTTTATTCTTTGAATGGGGCACTTTAGAAAAAGCTTAAAAGAATTGGGGGACCACATGCCCCCCAAGTTCAGCGGCCGCAGTGGTTCAGTTACCAACTGGTATCGAACGAACGATGGGGGAGAGTGCCGGCGGCCCCCAGACCATTATGCCTGGCACCCTTTTCGCAAGATCCTATGATCGGTAACTACCACACACAAATAAAGGTAACGATTCGGTATATAAGTACGTTACAGTTGCCCGGTGCGGTGCATGTGGGACATACTATGCTTATTTAAATGATTTTATGCAATAAAAATAATTAACTTCGAGAACGAATGTGTGCGTGTTGTTTATGCATGCATATGAATTATATATTCATATTAGTTATTGCAGGCTTACCGAGTTTATTTAAGCCGGGGAGCTCACAAGTGTAGCTCATTGGGTTGCTGGGCGTGTTGCCCGCTTATGTTGACTTTTATGGGCTGCTTACTTGCTCTGCTTTCAGTTTTTGCAAACCTGCAGAGGTGTAGGATGTATCAGCGTTTCCTGGTCGCTGCTGACCAGAGGTGCCTGTTTCAGTCTGGCTTGTATAGGGAGTAAAAATTTTATGCGGCGAATAAGACCAAGGCGTTGATTAAACTTCTTGCTGATGTTGTCAATATGTTCTGACTCTAATGTTGTCGATATGTTCTGTTCAGGTTAAGTTTTGTTGGATTGTAACTCCTAAGTATTTGAGGAGTCAATTCTATGAAGTATGGAATCGTTAACCGTGATGGAGTGATTCAGCTAGGATATATGAAATGTTGGGTATAAGCCCCATATTCATTAACACTCAGGCTATTCTGAATATAAGCCCCCCCTGAATATATTATATTTTAGAGTTAGTTAAAATTTCCTCCAGTGATAATTCTGGGTATATTTTATTTTGTAGTTTTGACAACCATTATGCACCTATCGATGTTAATATATATGTGGGGTACTTGATCATCAATGACATCAATTGCATCCCCACCCTCGGGAATTTGATTAGCACTTCGGGACCGAGTTAGGGCAATTTTAACCAAATGACTTTTATTAATAATACAGTATTTATTCCAAAATGGTGGGGTATTTGACCAATGTTTATTGCCCAACAGTGGGGCATTTGATTGGAAATTTGATAAAAAAAAATCAAATGCCCCACATATGCCCAACCCCCCACTCTGCTGGGGCTTAACATTGATAGGTGCATTAGAAAAGTAATAGAGGGGGGACTGGAGGAAAAAATTTTGCGCAAGAAAAAAGAATGACAAACTTCGTGCAAAGAGCAAAGCAAAAAAAATTCCTTTAAAATTCTGCAAAAAAATTCTTGCATAAAATTATGAAACCAGAAAATTACAGTAAATTCCTCTCCTCTTTTCTCCCCTTACTTTTCCCAGTACCATTGAGACAATATTGCTTCCATAATGATTCATGCACAGACATGCATTCCAAGTTCTTAGAAAAATATCCTGGTAATATTTCATAGCCAATGAATAAACAATACCATTTCGTATTTCCGGAATCCTAAAAGTCTCGTGACTTTTAAGTCTAAAACACCATATCCCAAAATAAGAAAGCCGAGCAAACACTAAGTAAAACGTCTGGGAACTGGTACCGAAAAACTCATTTTCAGCTATGTGATTTTATTTTGACATGTCAAAATATTTGGAAAGAAAGGGTTTTGTGTTTTTTGGAAAGTTTTTTAGTATTTGTGTCGTCTGGAAAAGTTTCCTTGCAATGTTTATCGATTGGAAAGGATAAATCAAGACTCCAGCTATGGATTTTCACCGTGATTTGTTACAACACGATAACACTGGCACCCCACAACATCCAACAAAAACAACTCTATCGTTCTCCACTTTGGGTGAAGCGTTGCCATTTGGGGTTCAATTATCATTGACAATTGTGTTCACGACACTCTACGCTTTGTTGTTTTTATTGATCTGGATACAATTAGTACTTATCTTGGTGTATAAACACAAAAGACTATCATACCAGAGTGTATTTTTGTATTTATGTCTGTTATGGGCTGCCCTAAGGACAACATTATTTTCATTTTATTTCAACGATAGCTGCATGGCCAATAAGTTAAATCTTGGTTGGAAATGGTTGCTATATTCTTTCCCCATTGTTCTACAGTATTTCACGCTAAGTTTGTTGGCATTGTATTTTTCACAGGTGAGTATTTGGCCCAAAGCTGCTGATAAGGGGGAGGGCTTCTTAACATAGAATAATAATACCTCAGGCTCGGTGATTATCGTGAATAAAAACCTCGACTTCGTCTCGGTTTTTATTCACGTAGGTTGGGTTTACTTTTTTTTGCTATTTTTTTTATAAATGCACATGCACGAGAGTGATATTCTAGGTAAAATACGGCAGCACAGATGGCACAAACATTAGTTAAATATTACATCAACTTTGAAACAAACAGGTTATAGTCACTGATGAGTTCTAGTATTAAAATTAGTACAAGATATTTTTGTTCTTTAATGGTCAGGCTTGCATGTGCAGCATCCCTCGGCAGTGTGAGAATCTCTGCTTCTCTTATTCCTCTGCTCTTCTCTTATTCTATTGTGTGTATTTTTCAGGGGACAACTTTATGCCAAGCATCAATAGTTTGCATCATCATTGGTTTGCTGTATGTGTCTCGTGCTGTCTACAATATCATTGCTGTGATACCTCATGGTGGGTTACCTTCATTTGGCTATGGCTGGATCAATGTTTCAGATGAGGTGTGTTAAATATATCTGTTATTACTACCACAAGCTAGTGCCCCCCCCCCCTCCCCCAATGGGCACAGGGACTGCCCTTGTGAAAAGCTGAAATCCGCGCAGAATAATGTGTGAATAATGATTCCCATCTCTTCTGTTTACCAATAAAAGTTGTAGTCTTCCCTATCTAGAATCCTACCTCCAGTAAAAAAATTTGGCCCTCCCCCAAAGGTTAGACCCTGCATACACCGCTGCCCCACGCCGCTAAAAAGTTGCTTCCGAGTTTTGCAACCAACGTTGTAAGACATTAGAATCTTGGCATACTGCTATAATAACAAATTCTGACAATAATTCTAAGTCACTTCCAAAACAATATGCTGTGCTAGTTAATAAAAAAGAGGTAGTCGAAAGCTCGTTTTAAATAAAATTTTAGTCAGAGAACGTTTATTTTTAATTATGATAACTTTACGTTTCACAAAATAGTGATGACATGGGCATTACTGTATTTTGCGTTTTGCAACAATCATTTATTCATTTTCTCTTCCATGTTGAATCAACACAATAACAATTAAATCTAAAAAAAGGACTAAAATTTTGTGTTTTATCGTTTGTCTCATCCTCACGGTACTTTTAACTTTTAAACATACAATGAAACAAAAATACTAACTAAAACAGCGAAAGTGCCTAGTATGATAGGGAAAGGGCTTAATTAAAGCCAAATGTATATTAGGCCACATAAAGTTAATTCCTTAATTCTCATCACCGCCGGACTGTATTTTAAGACCCTTGTGAAAATTTTTGAACATAACACAAATTTTCCAAAAAATTTACTTAATTTTAGACAAAATTGACAGAATTTGTCCCATTTTTTTTAATTGCAAACCAAAATTGCCCGACTGTTGATTGCCCAACTGCCCAAAAAACTGGGGGGCTACCGGTACGCCTATGTGTAATAGAATAATTATAAATGTGCCACCGGACAAAATATTTCAAGACAGTTAAGTTTTTTATATTTTATATTGGGCTTTTAGTGCCATTTTAGAAAGCTAATTTCAAAGAAACAGAATCTTGAAAGAAATTTCATTGCATTTTAAAGGAACTTCGTATTCAGTTCAAGGGTTCAGTCATTAATTGTTCGTGGAGATACGTTTGCTGGGGATGACAGAAATGTGTAATTACTTTAATTTTTATTCATTGATATATAAATTATATAAATATAAAAGATAAACCTCCCACCTCTAATGGGCATTTTCAAAGTGTTGTGATGAGAATCAAGGAATTTATTTTATGGGAAACGACAAAACGCGGACCCCAGGTCCATGGACTACCTTCGTGGACCTGGTCCGTGGACTACCTTCGTGGACCACTCTCGTGGACCACTCTCATGGACCACTTGCGAGACACCAGATTTTTGGGGATTGAATTCTTGACTGTGCATGCAAAAATGTGCTCGAGTCGAGTTCAGTCATTATTATCATTGTGGAAACTTTACACAAAATGTGAAGTTCTAAATCCATTCACTACATGACCGTTCTAAAATATAAGTGTGCAATTACGACTTTAATGCACTTAAAATTGGTAGTTTTTTTCTCGATCGCTACAGAAATGCAAGAAAAGCAGTAATCAGCTTCAAAAATTAATATTTTTGGGAGAGGACCTTCAGGCATTGAAAGTCATTGCAACTTACGACTTTACAGTTCAAGTGATTTTTTAACAGTAAAATTCGAATAATTCAGTAAAATCCTTTGACCACACCCCCCCCCCTCCCTTCCAGATTCTCCACAGTATTCCTATATTTTTTAATGGAACCCTGACTACATTTTTTCAGCATTTTTACAGACTTAGTATTCACTGTTCATCAACAAAAACTGAATGATTGTGAAATAAATAATGGAAATGAATAATGAAATAGTTCCCGCCAATCTCGGCTCCCTAAACTCGGAATAATAGTGCTTGGTCTATTGTTCGGTAGGCGAAATTTCGCAAGTGGTCCACGAGAGTGGTCCACGGGAGTGGTCTGTGGTCCACGAGTGTAGTCCATGGACCAGGTCCACAAAGGTAGTCCATGGACCTGGGGTCCGCGTTTTGTCGTTTCCCTTATTTTATGTGGCTTTTACTCTCCCCAATTTGAAATGTATTTAAATTTGATAGGTGAACCTTCCAGAATCATCACTGAGCTGGCCATCATTGTTGGGAATTCTTAGAAACAACGAGATTGGTGGAAAACCTGGTGCTTGTTTTTATATCAGGTCTGTTTTTTGTGTTTTATTTTCTCCATGTACTTATTTGGTCAACGATCAGGTCAACCGAAGTGATCCTCATCAAAATGAAGGTACATATAATCATGCAAGTGCCTGTCAAACATTGTCAAAAACCAAAGGGGGACCTGTTGCATTTAAGAAAAATCTTCAAGTTTTTAAAAAAATTTTATCAGTTGAAAATCATTGTTTTGATGAATAAAAAGGTTTTTGACTGGCATTCCAGGAAAATTTAAAAATTTTTGCAAGAATATTTTTTCAGTTGAAAATCCCTGTTTTGATGAGAGGAATGATTTTCGGTCCCGAACGATATACCAAGTTGAAACGGCATAAAGCACTTTTTAATTTATTGTTTTCTGTATAAAAAAGCAATGCTGAATGAAATTATTCTCTTACACAAGGATTTTGGACCAAAAATCTCAAAATTTCCTGGGGGCTTTAACCCATAGATATCTTATATACACTAGATAGCGCATCTCTTTTAGTAAAAATATTGAAGCCAAGAATATTCCAGCGGTTACCCCCATTTGAATAAATGGTGGCCATGTTTGTCGTTCCCACTTGCTAATAAACGCTTAAAAACAACAATAACTTTCATTATTTGAATACTTTAAAAACGTATTTGGAATAGGGTTAACTTAATGTTTACGTTCCCTGTTTAAGAAATAGAAAACATACGAATCTTCTCATTTCATGGGAACGACCTGAGACTGCAATCACAGCTTCAATTTTTGAATTGCAAAATAATTAGATGGCGCACTATCTAGTGCATAGACGGATTTTCTGGGGGGTGCAGGGGGGTGCTACCCCCCCCCCAATATTAGCTATAACCCCCCCAAACAAAATGTCCACCCCTCCAAAAAAAATGTTCAACCCCCCCAATATTCGGCATAATAAATAATTAAATAGTCCACTCCAACATGCAGTGTTGATGATACAAAATAAACGTAGGAGTACATTCGAACAGAAAAAGACAGTGCAACACTCTGAAACTAATCGCTCCTCGCTTGCATTCACTGGTTTATTGGAGCAATTGTAAAGTTTTGTTCTCTTTTATCTTCCCTGAATAGAGTTTGCAGTGCCTTGTCATGTGAATAGCTTGTACGCAAGGAACGTTTGGAATTTTTACGAACACTATTTTTAGTTTTTAATTCTTTTAGGAAATAGACTTGCCTAGATTTAATCTTCACGCCCCAAATATTATTTACATCGAAGCATATTGTGTATTGGCCTATTGGGTTTACACTTTTACAGGTTCATTTATCTTTAACTCTCTCAAGTCTGACAAATCGACAACTTCAAAAAACGTTTTTTCGAAGCTAGAAATCATGATTTTTTTTCCAAATTTTTGCTGGGGTACTTTGTTTTCTGCTCTCTAGACTCCCCCTCGCGGCTCTAGTGCTCCACCCCTAGAATATAGACCTTACTGGGGTTTGGTGACACTTTGTGTTGCTTCAATCACCTGCTCACGGCTCACCCCCCTAAAATTTCTGGCACCACCCCAGTAATAAATATGAAAATCCGTCTATGATCTAGTGTATATAAGATATCTATGCTTTAACCCCATTAGCAACTGTACCCTCAAATTTTTTTGCCCACCCCGGACCAATCACAAATTTCAGATTTTTTTGCCCACCTCGGCCGGACCCATAAAAAATTTCAGATTTTTTTGCCCACCCCGGAAAATTTTCGTCCAGTTTTAGCGACTTATTTCCCTTTGAAAAAGGGGCAAAAAAGAGCAAAAAAGTAAGGCTATATATCCTTTACTTTTCGTCCATTTTTTGCGACTTTCATAAATGGGCAAAAAACAGCAAAAAGTAAGGCTATAGCCTTTACTTTTCGTCCATTTTTAGCGACTTTTTTCATAAATGGGCAAAAAACAGCAAAAAAGTAAGGCTATAATAGCCTTCACTTTTCGTCCATTTTTAGCGAATTTCATAAATGGACAAAAAATAGCGAAAAAGTAAGGCTATGGCCTTTACTTTTCGTCCATTTCTAACGACTTATTTCATTTTTGAAACTTTACTTTTCGTCCATTTTTAGCGACTTTCATAAATGGGCAAAAAATAGCGAAAAAGTAAGGCTATAGCCGTTACTTTTCGTCCAGTTTTAGCGACTTATTTCACTTTGAAAAAGGGGCAAAAAGAGCAAAAAAGTAAGGCTATATATCCTTTACTTTTCGTCCATTTTTAGCGACTTATTTCATTTTTGAAAAAGGTTTACTTTTCGTCCATGTTTAGCGACTTATTTCATTTTTGAAAAAGGAGAAAAAAACAGCAAAAAAGTAGGACTATAGCCTTTACTTTTCGTCCATTATTAGCGACTTATTTCATTTTTGAAAAAGGGGCAAAAAACAACAAAAAAGTAGGGCTATATAGCCCTTACTTTTCGTCCATTTTTAGCGACTTTCATAAATGGACAAAAAATAGCGAAAAAGTAAGAACAGCAAAAAAGTAAGGCTATAGCCTTTACTTTTCGTCCATTTTTAGCGACTTATTTCAATTTTGAAAAAGGGGCAAAAAACAGCAAAAACAGTAGGGCTATACGATTCACGACAAATACGTAAAACAACACAGTAATGAAAAAATATATGCTTGCTTCGTGGACTTCAAAAAAGCGTTTGATTCTATCTGGCATGATGGCCTTTTCTTAAAACTACTAGAATACAATAAGCAGCCTTCTCTATGTTGATGATTTAGTAATATTGTCACGATCAAAAACCGGTCTCCAAAACTGCCTAGATACGCTTCACAACTGGAGCGAAAAATGGCTATTGGAAGTCAACCTCAAAAAAACGAAAGTCATGATTCTGCAAAAACATAAATCTAAACAAAAAAACATTCAATTTAACATTGGAAAAAATCCAATCTCCATGACTAATGAATATACGTACCTAGGTTTAAAATTAACGCCCACCACAAAATTTGATATTGCCAGCCAACGACTGAGCGAAAAAGCAATACATGCTCTTTACAAAATACGCAAACAGATTGATTTGCACCAACTACCACCAAAACTAGCTTGCAAAATCTTCGACAGTGTAATCTCTCCGATATTACTATATAACTCCGAGGTATGGGGGGCATACACAATCGGAGACTTTACAAAACGGGATAAAACTTGGACAGAAAAAGCCCATCTAAAATTTTACAAACTCTACCTAGGAGTAAATAGGAAAGCCAGCAACGTTGCAAGCCGAGGGGAACTTGGAAAATTCCCATTGCTATTGCCCATAATTAAAAGAACACTAAGTTATATTATTAATATATCTAAACTACCAGACTCATCGATAGCAAAACTAGCATTTCGTAGCTCGAAAGAACTATATTTGAAAGGCAAAGATGCTTTTTACTCGAACGTTGCAAATTTCCTGAAAAAACACTTTCCCAATCTAATTGAACCAGTAGATCTAGAAAAATTTATAACCGATACAAAAATAAATGTTATAATCGATATAATTCAGAACAACTACGTCTCAGAATGGAAACAACAAATTAACAACTCCTCAATACTTTCATTTTACAGCAGATTTAAGAAAAATTATAAATTAGAAGACTACTTAAGTATAATAAAGGACGGAACCATCCAAAAGACGAATTTACACAAAATTTCGAATCAGTAATCACAAATTACTGATCGAATATGGTCGGTACCAACAAATACCACGTGAAGAAAGATTTTGTAAACACTGTCACAGTGGTTCAGTTGAAGACGAATTTCACTTTGCCTTTGAATGTCGTAAATACGACAATCTAAGGAACAATACTAACAATATTTTAAAGAACATTTTTCAAATGCAATTAACAACAAAATCAAAAGAAGATTTGTTGACTCACGTGATGTGCAACAAGATATATAGATAGATAGATAGATAGATAGATAGATTATTTAATAAGTTACCTTGCAGTTTTACACTGTATTGCGCAACTTTTACGTAGGAACCTTGTCTCACGTAGGAACCTTGTCTACGTCAGAACCTTGTCCTACCGTCAGGAACCTTCTCACGTCGAACCTTGTCCTCACGTCACTCAGAACCTTGTCCTCAGTCGAACCTTGCAGTCAGGAACCTTGTCCTCACCTCAGAACCTTGTCCTCACCGTCGGAACTTGTCAGGAACCTTGTCCTCACCTCAGGAACCTTGTCCTCAGCGTCAGGAACCTTGTCCTCACTGTCAGGAACCTTGTCCTCACCGTCAGGAACCTTGTCCTCACCGTCAGGAACCTTGTCCTCACCGTCAGGAACCTTGTCCTCAGCGTCAGGAACCTTGTCCTCAGCGTCAGGAACCTTGTCCTCAGCATCCGGAACCTTGTCCTCAGCGTCAGGAACCTTGTCCTCACCGTCAGGAAGCTTGTGCTCAGCGTCAGGAACCTTGTCCTCACAGTCAGGAACCTTGTCCTCAGCATCAGGAATCTTTCTTACAGTCAGGAACATTGTCCTCAGCCTCAGGATCCTTGTCCTCAGCGTCAGGAACCTTCTCCTCACCGTCAGCATCCTTGTTCTCGCTGTCAGGAACCTTGTCGGCAGCGTCGGGAACCTTGTCCCCAGCGACAGGAACCTTGTCGTCACGTAGAACCTTGTCCCCAGCGACAGGAACCTTGTCGTCAGCGTAAGTAACCTTGTCCTCACAATCAGGAACCTTGTCACCGTCAGGAACCTTGTCACTCAGGAACCTTGTCCTCAGCATCAGGAATCTTGTCCTCAGCGTCAGTCAGCGTCAGGAACATTGTCCTTAGCGTCAGGAACCTTGTCCTCTGCGTCAGGAACCTTGTCCTCAGCGTCAGGAACCTTGTTCTCAGCGTCAGGAGCCTTGTCCTCAGCGTCAGGCACCTTGTTCTCACCGTCAGGAACCTTGTCCTCACCGTCAGGAACCTTGTCCTCAGCATCCGAAACCTTGTTCTCAGCGTCAGGAACCTTGTCCTCACCGTCAGGAACGTTATGCTCACCGTCAGGAGCCTTGTCCCACAGTCAGAAACCTTGTCGTCCTCAGCGTCAGGAACCTTGTCCTCAGCGTCAGGAACATTGTCCCCAGCGTCAGGAACCTTGTCCTCAGCATCCAGAACCTTGTCCTCAGGATCAGGAATCTTGTCCTCACCGTCAGGAACCTTGTCCTCACCGTCAGGAACCTTGTCCTCACCGTCAGGAACCTTCTCCTCACCGTCAGCATCCTTGTTCTCACTGTCAGGAACCTTGTCGGCAGCGTCGGGAACCTTGTCCCCAGCGACAGGAACCTTGTCGTCAGCGTAAGTAACCTTGTCCTCACAATCAGGAACCTT
>CACRXK020011412.1:0-16369 GCA_902702795.2 Paramuricea clavata | reverse complement strand
GGAAAGCAACAATTTAATAGTTTGTTGACTCACTTTACTTTGAAAAACGTTTCAATTTTGCTTGCTTCCCTTTAAGCTTTTTGTTTTCAGCCGCTAGTTTTTGTGTGAGCTCTTCTTGTTTCTTTTTCAGTTCAGTCGTATATTTACCGACTGGAAATCTTGTATAATGTTGACGTTTATTTGGCGGCATTTTCCAACACTTTAATACAACAACATGGAACAGTTCCAAAGTAAAAGTCTGAAATGTCACATTAACTTTTTTGGGAAATTTTACGCGGTAAAGTGTAAAGTACCCGTATTTTGAATTGAAAATTACAGAGCGAATAAGACATATCGAACAATTTGGGCAAGAACAAAACTTTACACTGTAATCACAGTTTGCCAAAATATAGACATTTCCCAAGATTAATCGTCAAGCAATCAGCCTATTGAAACCAAAATATTACACAATACATGTTCCAGAAAAGCATGTTTACCAGCATCAGAAAAAACAGTGCAGAAAACGTGTATTTTAACGCCAAAAATTGATAACTTTGGTATTAATTGAAAGCTTGAAGGGCGATCGTTAGGAATTTATTAAAATCCAACGTCTCCTAGCAATGAGACACACCGGAAGACAGTGCCAAAAACTATTTCCCAGCCTAATTACGGCCGATCTCTCAACTAAATATGGCGT
The DNA here is from genome assembly GCA_902702795.2 of Paramuricea clavata. Classification (NCBI taxonomy): domain Eukaryota; kingdom Metazoa; phylum Cnidaria; class Anthozoa; order Malacalcyonacea; family Plexauridae; genus Paramuricea; species Paramuricea clavata. Next base: position 15,693 of record CACRXK020011412.1, on the reverse strand, counting down.
AATGGAAATTTTTGCCACACTTCCTTGGCCGGAAACACCAACAAAAATTCCCAGCGTGTTTTGGAAGAAAAAAAGAATGAAAAAGTTCACTGCAAGGAAGAACCAAAGACAGCAATGCATCAAATCGTAGTTAGTTTTAGTTGTTAGCGATACCATATTAAACTAGATGACATTCAGAGTGTACGTGCGCTGCAAATTAAGTGAATTGTACAACATAAGTCATGCAAGATTTCAACGAACGGTGACCTTCTTGTTTACATGTTAACACGTCAACAAGACACGTAAGCACTAATCTGTCCAACGTGGTTTAAACTTCGAGAAGCCTTGCTGCAGGCTTTGGCAACATGGATGTCCTTAGACATGTGCATATAGAACCATGTTCTAAGATTATTGACTGTATTTACAGGAGAGGCGCTCACGTCACACACTCGTAGTTTATGTATAAATCCTCTCTCCTGGGCAGAGGCTTTATATGGCTATGATTTTTATAAACAACGTGTCCATCTACACTATAAAACAATGCATGAAAACAACGTATTTAGCGAACAGATTTTGGTAGAAGGCGATGCTTTGATTCGCCAATATGCAGGGAAGAAACGTGTACATATTAGGCAGAGAAATTTATATTTGTAGTTTTAGAAATGTGTCCAAAAAGGCAAATAAGAAAAAAATAACTATGTAGCATACATAACCATTATTAAATTTGCTATCAAAGCTGAAAATATCATTTCAAGTATTTCAATTTAGCAATATTTACGAATGCGTGACCTTGTCTAGATTTCATTCCGAAATAACCTGAAGTTCTGGCCCCAATTTTAAATAGGGCCTGACACAATACCTGTCTAAACTGTGGGATTTCCGTTAATCTGGTGGACGGAAAATCTGATTGCTTGATCAGCAGCATTAAAGATTTTGATTGGTTGCAATTTCACATAAACAATAGTTTTAAAAATAGCTCGGTCAAGGCGACAATTAAGGTCAAACGCATTTATCAAATTCCATTATCGAATTTCTTTTCTTTTATGCTTTATAGCAGAAAATAAATCAAACAAACAGTATTTTGAAAGGGCTTTATCAAAATCTTTGACGAAGTTTGGACACACGACGCTGAAAGAACAGCAAAACTAGTCATGTATTCGAAAGCTTCTTGTTCACAGACAAGAATTTGCTGTTCTGCCAACTGGCTTCGGCAAAAGTCTTATTTATCAGGTCCTACCGGCGTTTCTGAGCTACATCACCTTCTTCGTGGTACGACTGAGAATTTCGTTGTTGCTGTTGTTAGCCCGTTAGAGTATATCCGCGTCCAGCAAGTTGAGACCTTGAGAAAGCTTGGCATTCAAGCCGTGCACGGAACTGACTTATTAAATATTTGTTTGCTGTTCAGTTAAATAGAGAAACTGCATGAACTCTCAATTCTATTAAACTACCTTGAATTTTTTAAGTTTAATTGTAAAATTCATGAATAATGAATAATTCAGGCCACAAACAAATCACGATGCGATATTTAGGTCACATGTGCACACTTGTAAACCACATTAAAGATCAGAAAGTCGTGTTAGAGGGATGTTATGAAAATTAAAAATTGCTAGTTGTCAGAAGCATGGATGTTTATGAAAGTTAACAATACTAATTCAGGTTTTAATGGCACGCTAATGAAGCGTGAGATTGCCCCCATGGCCAGTGAATACTAATAAAGTAAACTAATCAATTCATTTTACAATGCCATTCCACGAAATATATATGTATGTTATTTATCGGCTGGGAGGTCCGTACTGAAAAATATTTTCCCGAGGTCTGAGAAGCGGACCGATCAAAGGTCGAGGGACGCTTCTGAGACTGAGGGCAAATATTTTTCAAGTACGGGCCTACCCTAAAGCCGGTTTTCCACTTGCGAATTTTTTTCACACGGAGCGACCTTTTTCCTTTGTCGGTATATCACGTATTACGTCAGCAAGACGTGACAAAATGGATGCCAACAAAGGAAAAGGTCGCTTCGCGCGAAAAAATTCGCTAGTGGAAAACCGGTGTTACGCGAAATTCCTTACTTGCGAAATATCTGACTATTGTAGAACTACCCATGCGCAGACGATGCGCATGAATAACTTTGGCTCATAAATTTCACAACTCAACAGACAACACGTGTATTTCTAAAGTCATTTTATTAGTTATTACATAAATTTTCAAACATCAATTCTACAATTGATCAACTGAATTGACACTATGACACTGATTGTGAACGTTAGCGTTCAGCTATAATAAAGCTTGAATCGCAGATATGGAGAAAGTCACTCGAAAAGCGCTCTTAGACTTAATGATATAAAATAGACTCCAGCTTCAAAAGTGATGCTACATGCATTACTATAAGCACGAAAAATCGTTTCGCATTTGACCTTCTCACTATTTAGTAAGCAGCAACAATGAGTTCGTCAGTTGGCCGTTTAGATTTGGAGATGTCTATATTAGAAACACTTGGTAACATCGCATATGGACTTGAAAATAATTTCAACTGACCGTATTTAGCAAACGTCATGTATTTCGCGGTCACGACCACACAATTCGCTTTGAAATTTAAAGTGTTTGTGATACTAAAAATACTATATAAATAGTGATATAAATAGTGATACTATATAAATAGTGATACTAAAAAATAAATAGTGATAAATGGTGATAGAAAACCACAAAACCTAATAAATGCAACTCAGCGAATTATCCTAATGATAATATTGAACAAAGCTGTCCACGCGAGGTGGCAGATTGCACAAAGCAGAGAAATGAAATACCGAATACAAACATTCCATTACGTAACAGGTATTCTGCTCTTCGTATTGAAGAAAACGCTATAATCGACGAGAATGGACATCACGCCTGCCAAAACGAATATCACGCGGGCCAAAACGAAGATAATGCAACCAGAAACAGGCAAGATAAAACCCCGAACCAGAGAGAGCAAACGTAAAGAAAGGAGATACCAACGAGAAAATAACTACCGTTATAGTTGGCGACTCCATGGTGAAACACCTTGATCCCAAACGATTAAAGCGGTCGATAGCTGCAGGCAATCACAACATATATGTGGAAACGTATAGAGGTTCGAACACGGAAGCGATGAGCAATCACATAAGAACATGCGTAGCGAGAAAGCCAGATCAAATCATACTACATGTCGGTACAAATGATATAAGAGATAAACAGACTAATGAGATTGTGAATAGTATCCTAGAAATTGAGGAGATTATAAAGAAAGAAAGTCCAACAACGATTGTAGTTATATCTGAGCTGATACACCGAACCGACAAAGCTGAATTCTCACAGAAAGTCGATAAGGTAAACGAAATGCTAGCTAAAGCATGCCAACGACGTAATTTAAATTATATTAAACATAAAAACATTCAGGACAAACACTAAACGCTTACGGCCTACACTTAAACAAATTTGGTACAGGCATAATGGAAAAAAACTATCTTAGCTACTTTAATTCTAAGTAGAATTGATGCTACGAATCTGTCTCGGAGCACACACCATACTCGTATGGTAAACCGGTGATGACATAAACGACAAAACAAATTAGTTGCCTCTGGAGGAAGGCAATATTACGTACTAGTAAAGTTGATAAAAAAATCGAAAAATGGGGATAATGGTTTCAAAATAGGTCATCTTAATATTAGAAGCTTAATAAAAAATATAGATCAATTGAAAATCTACCTTTCTAATCAGCAATACGACATTATATGCATTAATGAAACCTGGTTAGATGATAAAAAAAATACTTATGAAGTTAGTTTAGATGGATATGACCTAGTGGGTAAAGATAGAAAACGTACAGGAGGTGGAGTAGCTATGTATATAAGAAATTCAATAAGCTATAAAATTAGAGAAGACATAATGCTAGAAGGATTGGAGACAATCACGGTGGAAATAAAAAAAACCTAGAGCTAAACCATTTTTCCTTAACACGTGGTACAAGCCTCCAGATATCCCTATAGAAGCATTTAATTAATACGAACAATGTATACAAAGAATGGATAGTGAAAATAAGGAAATTATATGCATCGGCGATTTCAATTGTGATTGGCTCCAACCTGATAAAATCGAGACTCGAAGGTTATTACATTTGACTAGAATGTATCAACTTGACGAAATGATTGATGAGCCGACTCGAGTCATCGAAAGATCTCGAACACAAATCGATTTGGTTTTTAGTAATCGTCCAGAGATAATAATTAAGTCCGGTGTACATCACATCGGTATCAGCAATCATAGCTTAATCTATATACACAGGAAATATCTATACCACCTAACCAACCAAAGATTATAAATACGCGACAGTTTAAGCGTTATAACATAGAAGCTTTCAATCTAGATTTGTACAATATCCTTCATTCACAGCCGCATGAATCCGATCCGAATATCCTTTGGGATAACTGGAAGGAAAATTTTTTGTTAGTAGCGCATATGCATGCACCACCGGTCATCAGGAGAGTTCGATGCGAACATGTGCCATGGTTAACTTCGGAAATCAAAACAAAAATGTATCATAGGGATTTTCTTAAGAAAAAAGCAATCAAAACAGGTTCAACCCACTTTCATAATGCATACAAAAATGCTAGAAATAATTTGAGCAAGTTAGTAAAAGATACAAAAGCGAATTATTAGAATAATGCGATAAACAAATGCAATAAAGATCCAAAATCTATGTGAAAAACTATCAATCAATTAACAAACAAGAAATCGAAAACAACTAAAATTAATGAATTGATAATTGATCAGAAAGTTACAACAAATCCAGATGAAATAGCAGAAGGTATGAATAAATATTTCAATGATATTGGAATCGTTTTGGCTGATAGTCTCTCAAATGGGCATAATAGTGTTGAAGCGTATATCAACCCTACTGAAACTACATTTGAAATTCAAAACATTTCTGTAGTGGAGGTAAAATGTAAAATTTCAAGAATCAAAACTTCCAAAGCTACTGGACATGATCGTATAACACCAAAACTTTTGAAAGATAGTATTGAAGTAGTTGCCGAATCCCTCACAAATATTTTCTTAATAATAATATTAATAATAATAATAATAATAAATATAATAATAATAATAATAATGGAAACTTTATTTATTGATTATTAGGATATATACAACTACATTGATAAACCTCGCTTTACAGGTAGTTTATCAATGTCTACTTGAATTGATACTATATATTTATTGTACAATAATTATTTTAAGAAGGATTATATTAACATTAATTTTGGGTTATCCCACACCTTGTTTCGTTTACAAAATACATAATATGATGTTCGTATGCATATGTTCACGATTTGCTTTTTTATGTATTTACTATACTTGGCATCACATTTAAGGCTACTTAGCATGCCATCGAAATTTTCACAAGATCGGCCAAAACCTCCGAGGGTACTCAAGGATAAATTGACGAACTTGACTTTATCATAATCTGCTTCCTGCTCATTGATTAGATCACTGTACTTTTGACGCTTACGATTGGCGTTAACTAGCAGATTGGATTCATAACCGACTGTAAGCTCGAGGATGTATAGACATCTGTTTTCAGTCACCAGCAGAAGGTCAGGTCGTAAATGATCTCCCGTGATAACAGATGGATTCATAAAACCAGGAATGTCCGCGTAAGGTGTGGAATTTTTCACAGCAGTAAGAGTGGATGCGAGGAAATATAAAACAGAATCGTGTCGTATCGTGTTGTGTATTATTATTATTATTATTATAATAATAATAATAATAATAATAATAATAATAATAATAGCAATAATAATAATAATAATAATAATAATAATAATAATAATAATAATAATAATAATAATAATAATAATAATAATAATAATAATAGCAATAATAATAATAATAATAATAATAATAATAATAATAATAATAATAATAACTTTATTGAATTTTTTATGCACTTACAATTGAAAATCTCCCTGTTAAAGGTAATTTACAATTGGCTACTTGATACACTATACATTATTACATTTACCTAACACATTGTCATAATTATATGATACAAAAAGTAACAGACTAACTAGAAGTTCATTAAATCTGTATTCGACCAATCCTTGTTTTTACAACAGAAAACGTAATATGTCGTTCTTATTGCAATGTTAATGATTTTCCTAATGGCATATTTAACACAGGCCTTATCTGAGTTCAAATGTTCCAACATTTGTATAAAATCTGACGATTCTTTTTCAAAAACACCGAGTGTACTGATTGAGAGGTTAATGAACTTTACCGGCCGGAATTTTTTCTTTTGTTCTACGATCATCTCTTTATATTTTGAGTATTTGCGCTGCATATTATTCCTTAAGTTAACGCTAGTCTCATATCCAGCGGTTAGTTCGAGTACTCGAACATATAGACAATTGTCTTTGGTCAAAATTAGTAGATCAGGACGAATGTCATCGCCAGTAATAACAGAGGGATTAGGGAATAATGGTAAGTCAGCATAAATGGTCTGAATATGTTCTGATGGGAGGTTATTAGCAATGAAATTTTGGATTGAGTCGTGTCTCCAAGTAAATCGATCAAGATAAGAACTACAGCCAGCAACAACGTGTAACAGATATTCAGGTTTAAGGCAAAACGAGCACTCAGAGGACGAAGAGAGTCCCATTTTTGAAGGTTTTTACGGGTTGGTAGCGAATGGTTTATGTAGCGAATAGTGAAGTTGAAAATGTTTTTTGGTAGTTTGGATTGACAGGTTGGCCAAATCGAATTTACTTGGGGTAGTGAAAATTTTGAGATGCTGGAGAAGAATGAACCTTGACATTTTAACCGATTTTTCAATTTATCTACATGAATTTCTCGGAATGACTTGATTACTTCTTTTGTCGACGTATACTGATCATATTGGGTGTTAGTATGATTACAGGTCGACTTCCAGAGGTGGGTTATTGATTCATTAGGAGATGACTTCAAAGCACTGCGGATAGTTGTTTGAAATTTTATGAATTTAGTTGATGGGGGGATAATGTTCAGACCAAATTTGTTACTGGTTAGGTAAATGTTACGAAGTGATCCAGAAATAGGTACCTCAAGCCATTTACGAATGTATTGTTTGAAAACTGAGTCCAGGTTTTCGGAAATCCACGTTTTTTGAATTGACGCTATAGTGAAATGCCATGAGAGTTTTGAAAGAACGTAGCGACTGTAGAGGAGAATCTTGTTTTTCCCATGTAATGGCTTCAGATCTATTTCTTTCATTAGGTCTGTCAATAGTGATACTAATTCCGATCTATGTTCATTATTTGTCATTTCGTAATTAAAGTAACTTCCTAAATAGCAGAATGATTTTCTACTTTCAATAGCCGGAATAATAGACTTGTTAATGGTTAATTTAGGGAGGTACTGGACTGATTTGGTGAGAGCATTTTTTATGCCAAAGGTGCTACATTTATCTACTCGAATAATCATGTCTGACCATTGACACCAAATTGCAAAACGGTTTAGTAGGTGTTGATTTTCAAATTCTTGGCCGGTTATTACGGCTGCGTCGTCAGCGAACTGGAACCAATGAACCAATGAATTGGGTTCAGATGTTTATAAGAAAAACCAAACTGTTGATATTTCTCCGATTTTATGTGCTGGATAAAAGTATTAAAATATAGGTTAAATAGTAATGGACTGAGGCAATCTCCCTACAAAATTCCACGACCTACTTCTACAAATGGGGTGTTAAAATCAGATGTGATGATTGATATTTTAAAGTTTGTGTAAGGGCTTTTAATCATGAGTTGAATATGATGAGGTATGTGATGATAGCCAAGAACAGATTGGATTAAATTGTGATGTACTTTACCAAACGCATTCTTGAGATCAAGAAGGGTTATAACGAGAGATCGCTGTCTTATTCGTGCTTGATTGATTAAATAAGCCATTTGTGCTGTATGTTCAAATGTTCCCGATATTTGAGGGGTGAAGCCCTTTTGAATTTCGTGCTCGATAAAGTTATTGGCGAGTAGATAAACGAACATTGCATTACGGAGACTTGAAGTGAATACTTTCAGTTGTACGGATTGAAGAGTTATTGGACGGAAGTTCTCGGGGAGATTAGCATAATTTTTCTTTGTGGATTAATATAGTACAAGCTTTCTTCCATTCGTCAGGTACAGATCCAGAAAGCCAGACTGCTTGATTTAGTTCGGTTAAATATGTTCGGAGGTATGGGCAACGCTTAAAACTTATAATGGAGATTTGATCTAGAGGACAAGGTGAGCCAGGTGTTTTCATTTTACGAATAATATTTGTTATTTGTCGGTAAGTTGGAGGTTCAAGGTCAAATTCAATAATGGGATCGTGTAACATTGGAATCCAACTTGGAATTTGAAATAATTTGTTTGGGTTGACCTTAGTCAAGACTGTCTTAAAGTACTTTAAACAGTCGTCCATATTGAAGGCAGGGAGAGTCGAAAACGACTCATTACCTCCGCCAGGAGGTTATGTAATCATCTGGGTTTGTATGTGTGTGTGTGTATGTGTATGTGTGTGTGTGTGTGTGTGTGTGTGTATATGTGTGTGTGTGTGTGTGTGTGTGTGTATGTGTGTGTGTGTTTTCCTGTGAGCACGATAACTTGAGAAATACCAAACATATCCGTACGAAATTTGGTGACTACATTTCCCATCGGCTAAGGAAGAACTGATTAAAATTTGGTTGAATTTGGTTAAAAATTGAATGAGAAATAACAAAAGTTTGTCTTGCTTTTACCGGTCAAATAAATAAAACTTTATACTGAATGCGGAATTAGGACGTGCATAATATATGCACCAGCCATTCAAATTCTAATAACAATAGATTACTTCAATATTTTGCGCGTAGGCGGAGGTATGCAGTCTCTGAGTGCCCTCTAGTTATGCATGTTATCATTAGTTTTGTTAGATTTGAGCTTAGACACACTGTTAATTTTAGGGTGTTAAAATAACACCAAAAAGTGGTGTTAAAAAATAGGTAAAAAATGACACTACTTTTTGGTGCTATTTTAACACCACTAATAAAGTGTTAAAATAACACTAGATATGGTGTTAAAACAACACCCATTTTTAGTGTTAAATTAGCACTAGTTTTTGGGGTTAATTTAACACCTGCTTATAGTGTTAAACAACACCACTTTTAAGTGCTAAGTTGACACCAGTGTTAAGAGTTGATTTAACACCTATAGTGTGGCATTAAAATAACACCTGATTTGGCAGTGCCAAAGCAACACCTCTTCCTATTTGGTGCTAAAATAACACCAGATTTAAGGTGTTGATTTAACACTTTCAACCAGGCACATTAAGACACACACAAAAGAGAAATATAGGTTCAAAATTGGTTATTATTATAAATTACTCGCTGACAAGAAATACCTTTAACAGGCATGAATTTGTATGAACTAAGTATTTATCTCAATTATTAATTTCGTAGTCCAAGCTCACTTAAAAGTTGTTGTACAGAAATGTTGTTCTTGGCACCTGAAGGGCGGTTTAAGATTGTCGACAGCTTCTATATTCTAGAAATGCATAAGCACTCGAAACACCTGGAGTGTATTCCATATTTAGAACATGGAATGTGAAAATAAGTATGTGAAATATTTTTACCAGCAAAATGCAAGTAAATTTGCCCCATGGCAGCAATGTACAATGGGTCGAAGGATGCAATGTCACCTGATGCCAAGATTCAAGGATAGGTTGATTTCCTCACTTCTTCATCAATGGACAATGGGGTCGTCATCCTAAAAGTATTCATTTACACATTAGTCTATACAGTACATATATTTAGTAATTTTAAATGTTGTCAACTTCTAATGCAAATGCTGTATTCTGATTGGCTTTACGCTACTCGTTATCTAATTGTTAATGAGATAGCTAGCTAGAGCGCCAACAATCTCTTTGTTGAGACAAATAAGCATTGATCACATGCAATGGTAGGATAAGAGATGTGCCATCTCACCTTAACACTACATGTAGCAATTGTAATCTACCTCAAAAGGAGTATTCACAGTATATGACAGAGGGTAGCCATTGAGCAATTGTCTTTTAACTATATAATTAATCACTGTTACAGAGCAATTCCATTTTGCCATTGAAAAACCATGTCAATACATCGCCATTTCAAGAATGAAAAACTACTTCACTATAGTGTTACCTGTGTCAAATGGGTCATTTGTCCAGGACGGATAAGAGATGTGCCATCTCACCTTAACACTACATGTAGCAATTAATATTTTTCAAAAGGAGTACAGTATCTAACAGGGACGCCATCGAGCAAGTGTCACCTAGCTTAACTATATAATTAGTCAGTGGTACAGACTGGCCCATACAGTTTAATTGCATTTTGCCATTGAAAAATCATATCGATACATTGCCATTTTAAGAAAGAACAATTACCCCCATTATAGTGTTAGCTGTGTCAAATAATGGTTCATTTGTCCAGGATGGATAAGAGATGTGCCATCTCCCCTTAACACTACATGTGGCAATTATTCTACTTTAAAATGGGAATCTGTTGCAATAAGAGCTTAAGTAATTAGGTTTAGTGTATCTTTTGACATGGTTGAGAAATAGAATTATGTTTGGGGATTTTATAATGTGAACATTATATCAAAATCAATATTTTTCCTCTTAAATATTAATACTCAGTGCTCTCCCATTGATAGCCCATTGATAGCCCAATGATAGGTAAATTATCTCTGTTGGTATACCGTAAGCCTCCGTCTATAAGCCCCCCCCCCCAAAAAAAAAATAAGCCCCCCGGAATATAAGCACACTATATATACTAACGCCTCATTCATTCCAAATATAAGCCCCCGCCGAACATAAGCCGATCCGAATATAAGCCCCCCAAATATAAGTCCCCTGAATATTATCCCAGTAGCCCACTACGTTATTCGACATTTTCATTGTCTTTTAATATAGCAGAGAACGATATTTAAAAACATTGTCATTGTCTTTATAATTTCGGCAAGATCAGAGTTGGACAATTTAAGTAGTTTCAATGCTTTCTTCAAGTCCTTTATGCTGTGATTCTTGTATTTATCATTGAGTAATTTATCCGGCAGACGTTCCACAAACCCGAAGTTTCCAGCAAAGTAGGTGTAAATGGTGTCATTTAGTAGTTTAATTGATGTATTTAAATAGTCACATGTGATTGGTGGATTATAGACATTAGTGAAAATTTGAAATGTTCGTTAGCCGTTAACCATTCTGAATTGGATTTTGGAAGATTTATACCCTTTTTTAACTCAGGATATTCTTCCTCCTGATTAGTATTGTAGACTGAGGTGGTGTCAATATCATTTAGGACTCCAGCACAGTTGTTGTTGCTTTTGTTCTTTCTTTCTGACCCGACAACTACGTTGATGCATTTTTAAACCTCGAGCTCCTTTACAAACCTTTCCGCAACAACACTTTGTTCCCGACTTTTTAACCGCGGCTGTAGTTGGTGGAGTGATGACGGGCTTCGCATTTATTCCATCTGATGCAGAATGGTTAGAATAAACATTTGAATTACGATCATTAATCTTGTTATTGCAACGCCATTGATGTCAACCAAGGGACACAAAATCCTTTTCACAAAATGAACATATAACACAGGAGAAAAGTAAACAAATAAAGCTTGAACGGATCATAATTAATATGAATGAATCCAAAAGTCTTAGATTGTAGATCAAGTAAGAATATTTCGATTAAACTTCAGACATGTGCAAAGCACGTCCTGCTCAGCTCGATGTCTAATAATAATAATAATAATAATAATAATAATAATAATAATAATAATAATAATAATAATAATAATAATAATAATAATAATAATAATAATAATAATAATAATAATAATAATAATAATAATAATAATAATAATAATAATAATAATAATAGTAATAATAATAATGGAAACTTTATTACTTTCAATAATATATATACACACTACAACGATAAACCTCTCTTTACAGGTAGTTTACCAGTGTCTACTTGAATTAACACTCTACATAATAACAATATTAGTATGACATTAGTTGTGGGTTATCCCATTCTTTGTTACGCTTACAGAATATATAATACGAGGACCTGATACATATATTAATAATTTTCCGCCACATAGTACTTTCTACATTGTTCATCAAACTTTAGATCCTTCAGCATTTCGGTGAAATCTAGCGACGGGTGGCTGAAAACTCCTAATGAGCTAATCGATAAATTTACAAATTTTACTTTTTCATAATTTTTGAGCTGTTCGTTAATTAGATCTTGATATTTTTGTCTTTTTCGAGTTGCATTAGTGAGGAGATTAGATTCAAATCCGACGGTAAGTTCAAATATATAAATACATTTGTTTTCAAGTGTTATCAAAAGATCAGGGCGCAATTCATCTCCGGTGATAACAGATGGACTGATATAGCCAGGAAGGTCAGCATAAAGGTTACAATGGTTCACAGATTTAAGTATGGATGCTATGAAGTTAAGCACCGAATCATAATAATAATAATAATAATAATAATAATAATAATAATAATAATAATAATAATAATAATAATAATAATAATAATAATAATAATAATAATAATAATAATAATGATAATAATAATATTAATAATAATAATAATAATAATAATAATAATAATAATAATAATAATAATAATAATAATAATAATAATAATAATAATGAAAACTTTATTAAATGGATATTTAGCTTTTATTATATACACAAGGTCTGGATATGAGGTATTCTGCAATCTGACTGGTTCTCTACTAGCAGGATATTAGCTCATATCCTGCTAGTAGAGAAAAACAAAATGGCGGCCAAACTGAATTTACGATGTTTTGCAAACGAGAAAAGGGCAAGTTGGTCGCTTTTTATAGCCTTCACAGGATTAAAAACACAATGAAAAAACTCCCACAAATTGTTTTCAGGTTAGCAAATAAATTTTTAAAATTTAAAATGGTTAAAAATATATATTTTTGAAAAAATAATCGGCCGAAAGAGCGAAGATAAAAACATAAACAAAATAAAAAATATTGAAAATATTCGAAAAGCAAAGTCTGTGAATTCAGACCTTGTGTATATAATAAAACAGTTATTCCACTCACTCTCGTCGAATATGAGCGATAGCCGATTCGGCGCTACGCGCCTCATCGGCTATCAGCTCATATTCGACTCGAGTTCGTAGAATAACTGTTAAATATATACAATTGCAAATCTCACTTATATCAGGTAATTTACAACTGGCTACTTAAATCACTGATTATATATGCAAAAATTATACTATTAAGATAACAAAATGACAGTACAACGTTTAAACACTTAACAGTTCCGGATTCATCCATTCCTTGTTTCGACAACAAAATAGATAATACGTTGTTCGGATTGTAATCGTCGTCATTCTTCTAATACAGTAATTCTGATGTTGCTTTTGAAAACCAAAATCATTAAGCATTTCTATGAAAGTAGAACATTCTTTACTGAAAACACCAAGAGAACTAATCGAAAGATTTACAAATTTTACTGAGTTGAAATGTTCATTTTGTTCCCTAATTAATTCTTTATATTTTGACTTTTTACGCTCAACGTTTTTTTGAAGATTTGATTCGAAGCCAACTGTAAGTTCAACAATATAGAGTGTTCCGGTTGAGGTTGAAAGAAGCAAATCTGGACGGTAGGTGTCACCAGTGAAGATTGATGGACTTTTGTACCCTGGGAGATCCACGTAAAGATGTGAGCCGCTTACGGTCTGCAGGCTTGTTGCGAGAAAGTTTAGAACGGGGTCATGTCTCCACGTGAATCGTTCTAGATACGATTGGCAACCAGCTACTACGTGCAGAAGTGTTTCAGGAGCTAGACATCGCGAACAGTCTGAAGTCGGTGATAAACCCCATCTTGCAAGGTTTTGGCGCGTTGGAAGGGAGTTATTGATGTATCGAACTGTAAAGTTGAATATATTTTTCGGAAGGTTCGATTGGCACGCAGACCAAATTTTAGTGAGTTGGGACAGTGAGAACTTTGTTATATTAGTGAAGAAAGAGCCTTGACAGGTTAATTGAGTATGCAGTTTATCCTCTTATCCAGAGCGAAAGTCCTTAAGAACTTGCTTAGTGGAGTTAATATAAACGTCATACAGAATATTTTTGCTGTTGCTAGTTGCTTTCCTAAGATCGTTAATTGCTTCGTTTGGGGATGTTTTTAGGGCTTTACGGAGAACAGTTTGACATTGAATAAATTTGACAGATGGGGGACAAATAGTGAGGCCACACTTGTTGCGGGTTAGGAAAACAGTGCTTAGCGTTCCAGATATAGGTATATCAAGCCATTTACGGATATAACTGTTGACTTTGGAATCAATGTTTTCGGTGACCCACGTTTTCGATACGGTAGAAACTGTAAAATGCCAGGATAATTTTGACAGAAGATATCGACTGTAGAGGAGGATTTTATTTTTTGGATGTAATGGTTTGGAATCAATATCTGCCATTAGTTCTTCAACGAGTGAGATTAGTTCAGATTTGTGGTGTTCGTCTGACATATTAAAACTAAAGTATCTTCCTAAGTATTGAAAAGCCTCACCGATATTGATCTTTGGAATTAGTTGCTTGTTAATAAGTAGTTTAGGCAGGTATTGGATTGATTTTGTTAGAGCTTTTTTGATGCCAAAGGTACTACATTTATCAACCCGAATAATCATGTTGGACCATTGGCACCAAATGGAGAACCGGTTTAGAAGATGTTGATTTTCGGATTCTTGACTACTTATGACGGCGGCATCATCAGCAAACTGAAACCAGTGGGTGGGATTTAGAAACTGTAAGGAGAAGCCGAATTGACGATATTTATCTGGTTATAATAATAATAATAATAATAATAACAATAATAATAATAATAATAATAATAATAATAATAATAATAATAATAATAAAATAATGATAATAATAATAATAATAATAATAATATTAATAATAATAATAATAATAACAATAATAATAATAATAATACATACCAGATCAAAGGAAGCAATTCCGTATATTATAACAAATCGGGTTTTGGTAGCCACAGCTGTTTCTTTTGCAGATACAATGGGCAGAGTAAGTCTAGAGTATAGTAATAGTAGATTTTATTTACCACCTTTGACAGAATATTACAGTGGTATTACAGATTCAAAAATATTAAAAATTTACAACAAATTTACAGTGTATAAACTTATATTAGCTATATTTCTCTTTATGTCTATTTAATTATCTAAATAGGAAGAATTATTGCCCATGCACATATTCAAGTAAGATTTTTTTGTTTACTACGTTCGTTAAAATAGCTCTATATATTCAAGTTATGTTCGTTAAATTTGCTCAACCAAGCTGCTTTCGGCATAAGTGATTGTTCATGACGGTCCGTATGTGAAATTCGCGCTCAAAGTGGGTTGCAACTTGTCTTTTAGTTATATTTATATCCGTTAGCTCCAGAAACAAATTTTTAAATTTGTGATTTTCTGAATTCTGCATGTTATTATATTCTTTGCCTGTCAAAAAGATTATATATATATATATATATATATATATATATATATATATATATATATATATATATATATATATATATATATATATATATATATATATATATATATATATATATATATATATATATATATTAAGATGAAAATGTTCTAGAGTGTGTATTATATAATTTCATACCCA
>CACRXK020011411.1:0-16370 GCA_902702795.2 Paramuricea clavata | reverse complement strand
GGCTTATATTTGGAATGAGGTGAGCGTTAGTATATGTGGTGGGCTGATATTCGGGGGGGGGGGCTTATATTTGGAGGTTTACGGTACTAAGCAAACAAGAATATCAGGGGGTATCGGTATGGCAATAGTAATGACGGTGCTGAAGCTCGGTATAGCTGTTGGTGATGATGACGATGATCACAAAGATGCAATGGTAATTATAATAATCCCAATAGGGATTTAATTGATGACGTTATAAGGATAATAATAAATAATGGGGGTGATGAAAGTAATGACAATCACGATAATGGCCAATAATGATGGTTGGTAATCGTGAAATGGATATGATAGCGATCATAATGACGTTCATCGTCATCATGATTCCAATGATACGATGGTGGTGATGAAAATGATGATGACATTTGCTGTGATCATGTTACCAATAATAACGATCGTGTTCAAAATGATGTTCAAAAACTCATTAATAATTCACGAGGAAAACAAAAAGAAAAATCATAAGTCGTATCTTTATATGTGATAGAGATTTCCCTTGATTTACATAAACTTTAACTTTGGTTTTCTCGACCTACACAACGTATTTTTTGAAAATTACTTCGCCAATGAACTTACTAGATCGATCGTTTTTGAAGTAATTTAAAACATTCGCAGTGCGTGTTTTATCAGACCTAAAGATACCCGGCTTCGCCTCGCGTCTTTATGTCTGATAAAGCTTCATGTTTTAAACAGTACATAACCAAGATGACAGCGATAACTACATAAAGCACGAAAACAAGAGTCTACCTACCAAGTGTATTATCAGGATTGAGTTCCAAGGTTACAGGTTCTTCCTTCTTGCTTCCAGGTCTTTCAAGGGTTCCTGTTAGTTTCTTGAAGTCATCTGGGAGGTTCACACTAGGAATGTCCATACCGACATCGCACGGTCTGTTCATCGGGTACACCTCTTCTACAGGTTGTTCCTCAACTTTGGGAAGCACGTCAACAATGTAGGGGCTGTCTGGAACAGGTTTGCCATCTTTGCGCACATTGATTTTATGTGGTCCTTCTTCATGCGGAATGAAAGGTATATAAATATTATCATCTGATGTCTTTTTGATAGGCACAGGTTCCTCAACTGTGGATCCTGGTCGGAGTAATCCTGCGTCAAGTTTTGGAAGATCTTTCGCTGGAATATTTTCAAGTGGAACGTTGCTAGGTTTACCGATCTCGCATTTGGGCTCGGGAGCCGTGATCATGACGGAGAAGGGACTACCAGGTACCGGGCGGTTACGTTTCTTGATCGTGATCAAGTGTTCGCCAGGGGATTTGGGAACGAATGATACACTGAGGTTTCCATCTGATGTTACCTTAGGCTCTACAGGTTCTTCCACATTCGATCCAGGTCTCTTCAGTGTGGCCGTTAGTTTAGGTAGATCCTCTGGGAGGTTTAGGTCTGGGATGTCCAAAGGAACATCGCAAGGACTGCCGACTGCGTTCTCTGGTTCAGCGGGTTCGATCATGACAGATATGGGACTTTCTGGTATCTCCTTTCCAGACTTCTTGATATGGATCAAATGCTCGCCTGGACCTTTGGGTACAAAGGTGACGCCTGGGAAAAGTAAGAAAGCAAAGAGTAAGACTTAACGTAAGGTAATATACGTAAGGTAATATAAACCAACTTTATATACTGGAACAAGTTTGGAAGAAATAACGTCATGAAGACTCAGCTTTGTTACAACACAAATGTCAGGAGATATCGGCGTGGTAATAATGATTATTATATAAACAGCTACCGGATATAAGCTATTCTGTAATCTGATTGGCTCTCTACTAGCAGAATATTTAACAATTATTCGCCGAAGGCGAGGTGAACATCGGGGTATATTCGCCGAGACGAAGTCGAGGTGAATATTCCCCGATAATCACCGAGCCTGAGGTGAATAATTTTTTTAGTATTTTTACACAAGTCTTTTGTGTTTTTTTTTTGGGACTGAATTTATTTTAATTCCGCTTATTTCTTTATCGGTAACTTCCACAAAACGGCTAGCCACCATTTTGAAAATTTCGGTTTTGTTATATTCACCTATAAGTTAATGTAACAGCTTAATACGTCAAATTTGACCAATCAACTTGTAGGATTTGTTATATTCACTTGTGCAAAAATGGTAATAGCTCATATCTGCTAGTGGAGAAAACAAGATGGCAGCGCAAGAATTACCAGAGGTTTGCGAACGAGAAAACAGCAAGTTATTCCCTGTTATAGCCTTAACGGCAATAAAAACACAATGAAAAAACTCCCGGCAACTGTTTACAGGTTAGCAAATACATTTTTTATATTTAAACAGGTTAAAAAATATATTTTTGAAAAAAATAACGCCGAAAGAGCGAAGATAAAAACATGAACATAAATTAGAATATAATTTTTGACAAAACCGCTTTAAAATCAAAAACTCTTTATACAAAAGTAAAGTCAACAAGCACTTGTTTTGTCTAACAAATATTAAATATATAAAAGATTTCAAGTTTTAGCAATTTTCGAAGTACTGAGGCTACGTTGTGTGGATTGCCAAACTGTCAAAATATTGTGATACTGAAGAGTCTGTCTATATAATAAAACAGTTATTCTACTCGTGCCGATGCTCGGGTAATTTTTTGCGATGACGACGATGATCACAAAGATGATAATAAAGGTAATTATAATAATCCCAATGGTGATTTAATTGATGACGATTATAAGAACAATGATAATAATGGGGTGATGAGGGTAATGACGATCATGATAATGGCGAATGATGATGATGATAATAATCATGAAGTTGATGTGATAGCGATGATAATGGGGAGTTGAAGCTTCACGTTTCCGGGAACGGTAAACGGCAGGTTCGAACTTTCTTGGCAAAATTTTCCTTGAACGTTTTCGTTTCATATTTTCTTTCTTGCGTCGAAAGAATAATGATGTATTTCAGTTTTAAAACAGCAAGTTTATTTACTCTTTATTGCCTGATACCGTAAAATTTTTCTTTGCTTGGCGTTTTCCGTTTGGCGTATAACGCGAAGCTTAAACTCTCTAATGACATGTATCGTCATCATGATCCGAATGATAACGATGATCAAAATAATTATGTTTGCCGTGATCATGATACAAATGATGACGATCGTGTGCAAAATTATGATAACCAAGATGACAGCGATACCTACATATAAAACACGAAAACAAGAGTCTACCTACCAAGTGTATTATCAGGATTGAGTTCCAAGGTGACAGGTTCTTCCTTCTTGCTTCCGGGTCTTTCAAGGGTTCCTGTTAGTTTCTTGAAGTCATCTGGGAGGTTCACACTAGGAATGTCCATACCGACATCGCACGGTCTGTTCATCGGATACACCTCTTCTACAGGTTGTTCCTCAACTTTGGGAACGACGTCGACACTATAGGGACTGTCAGGGACAGGTTTGCCATCTTTGCGCACATTGATTTTGTGTGGTCCTTCTTCATGAGGAATGAAAGGCGCATAAAGATTATCATCCGATGTCTTTTTGATGGTCACAGGTTCCTCGACTGTAGATCCAGGTCGAAGCAAACCTGCGTCAAGTTTTGGAAGATCTTTCGCCGGAATATTTTCAAGTGGAAGGTTGGACGGTCTATCTACCTCGTTGGTTGGCTCGGGAGCCGTGATCATGACAGAGAATGGACTGCCGGGTATTGGACGGCCACGTTTCTTGACCGTGATCAAGTGTTCGCCAGGGGATTTGGGAACGAAAGATACACTCAGGCTACCGTCTGATAGTATCTTCGGTTCGACAGGCTCTTCCACATTGGAACCAGGTCTCTTTAGAGTGGCTGTTAGTTTAGGCAGATCCTCCGGTTTAATGTCACCTGTATCAATTGGCACATCACAAGGTGCGCCAACCGCATACTTGGGTTGCGCGGGCTCTACCATGACGGAGAATGGACTCTCCGGGACCTCCTTACCAGATTTCTTCACACGGATCAGATGCTCACCAGGTTCCTTGGGAACGAAGGAGACACCTATGGATAGAAATTGATAAAGGGGATCTTAGTATGGTAGCAGTAAGGTGGTAAGTAGGGTAAATTAGGTACGTACAAATACTGGTGAATTGGGACAACTTTATACAGTAGTGTATTTCTTACAAATTTGATAGTAATAGAAAAATCTTGCTAATGTTTGTTTATACACATTTCACAACAGGGAACTCACATGCCTAGTCAACTAATGTTCTAGTATGCAGAAGCACAGAATAGAACGAAGGTAACTAAGCCCTAGAATTATCTACATGAGTGAGCAACTCTTATACATAACTCTAATGCTTAGTTACTTTTGTTCTATTTTATGCTTCTGTAGACTAGAATAATAGTAAATAGGCCTGTGTGTTGTGAATTAGGTAGTAACGATGTAAACAACGAAATTTGTCTATAGAGGGTTTGCACTCATTCCCCAGGGACCAACTCAACAAAAGCCATGGCGGCCATGTTGATGTTCCTGACAAGAGTCTAATTAAAATTATTTTGAATTGGAACACCAACATGGCGGCTGTGACGTCATGTGCAAACGCTCTATTGGTTGATTTTAGTAAGCTTCATCGTGCAGCCGATTGTAGTCAACTTGTAGGTATAGAAACAATTAATTAAACTTTATCTTTGTTAACATTACTTTCTCACTCTGATAACTGCAGGTTAACTGACCACGATCTACTGCACGATAGTGCTTAGTGGAACCCACTGACTGGATAAGAACAGGGGGATGTATGAAGGACCATTTCCTCTTCAAGAACATTTTCCACAGACAGAAAATTTTCCAAAAATATCGTTGTAAAAAGCTGAAAATTTTTAACTTCAAAGTTTTCTTTTCCAACGGAAAATTTATGTCGGCCAATAACATTTTTTACAAAATTTTCTTTCTGCGGAAAATGTTCCCAAGGGAAATGGACCTTAATAATATAGTGATATATTTGTGCACGTATATTGGATTATATTGGTGCAAGTATAATGGCGACTGTTCATCAGTACTTCCTGCACGATAGTTCTTAGTGAAACCCTGGCACCCATTTTAAGAACAGTGCATGTATAATTGTGATATATTGTGCACGTATATTGGATAGAATTGGTGCAAGTATAAAGGTGAGCGTTCATCAGTATTTCACACAAGTATGGTGTTTATATGGTGCGTGTATAATGGTGAATTTTATACCAGCATTCCGATATATTCTGCACGAGTGCAGTGGTATGTATTCCGAACACGTACAGTGCAAGTATATTGGTGCGAATATAATTTTGTATAAAAAAGAGCCAAAGAATGGTTAGCTGTGCAATAATGGTGCAAGATCATAGCATATCTAGGCAGACACGGTGAATAGGCAATTCCCACCATAGACTATTTTTATCTTGTCAAAAAATAGTATATTCCTGGAAAGAGCATACTAAAATTAGTAAAATTGCAAAGTTTGGTTGCGAAATGTTGTAAATGCGGAAAATATAGTCTTGCAAAGTTCGCAAATTTTGTGTTGCGTGCGGAAATTGCTACCACATTTGCGCAGAAAATGGTAGCAATTTCCGCACGCAATACAAAATACAAAATTTGCAAGGCTATATTTTACTCATTTTAGTATGCTCTTTCTAGCTGTGGTGATTTATTTGCATCTCCTTGCCTAGTTTTAAAATTAGTCTATAATGGGAATTGTCTATTGGTGCATATATAATGGTACACAGCTTACATACAGTAGCAGGATGGCGCGATTGTAACGGAACGTACGTCAAAACGATAAACATTATTTGGTGCAAGTATAGTAAATTGATACATTGGTGCTCGTTAACAATACCGCAACAACGATGAACTGGTCACGTATATTATACGAACATTCAAGTACAGTGGCGAAATATATACCAGTGATTTGATGCACAAGCATGACGGTTTGAATACACCGCTTATAGATTGGCGCACGCCACAGAGACATGGACGACATTCTAGTGATATAGCCTACCATACAGCCTGGTTTGCACTATCAAAGTTTCTGTGGGTAGGAATTTTGCATAGATGAATTCTAAGTTTTGAAGGATTTGTAAGAAATGTTTGAGGAAACTGAATCGGTGTTAAACACTGATTCAGTTCCCTAGCTCAAACATTTCTTACAAATCCTTCAAAACTTAGAATTTACCCATGCAAAATTCCTACTCACAGAAACTTTGATAGTGAAAATCAGTCTTAACAATCATGATAATCTGGATCAAATGTGATGGTATGCACATATACTGAATTAAAATATATAACAGTGATTATAGGTGCAAGTTTAATGGTGTTCTATATGCTCGCCCATGGACAATGAAATATGGGTGAAAGTTTAGTGGCATACCATAATGATATAAAATGCACGAACGAAACTTCTATTTAAAACAGGGTAGCTTCGTCTGCACTCAATTGTGCTGTTACCGACGAAGGCCTTGAAAGAAGCGTTGCTGCATGTTTTTAACTTTGGACCATAGTAGTATATTTGTGCAAATATAACCCAGGGTGTTAGCCAGAAAAAAAGTTTTGTCCGGTAAATTGGGAAAGTTTTTTTGACCGATCAACGTCCTTGTGTAGGAATAAATAGAGTTGTTTTCCAAACAACGGTAGCTTGGTTTTGTACATTTCATTTCCGGTGAATGAACACTGAAAAATGCACCCGATTGCATTTCATTTTGTATATTCATATCCGGTGAATGCATCAACACGGATGCACACCGATTACACTTTGTTTTGTACATTTCATTTCAGTGAATACACATCCAATATGAATGAAACGCGATACATTTTGAGAAAATAGTTAATGGGAAAAAGTAAATAAAACGTTCTTTGATACAATATAAAATCAAACGCAATGCACTTTCTCATCAGAAAAAATGAAAATCTTCACCCAGTTGGGAAAGCCCCTTAGCGACTTCAATTGGGAAGAGTCCGTCAAACAGGCATTATATGGGCTAGCTAACACCCTGTTTAAACCGTACGTACATTTCCGACCGTATATACATGGTGCATATCTCGTACGTGAAACCATAAACGCATGTATCAAGGAATGATACATTTTCGCACGTATACGATGATAAAATTGTGCAAGTACATTTTAAG
Source organism: Paramuricea clavata (assembly GCA_902702795.2). Taxonomy (NCBI): domain Eukaryota; kingdom Metazoa; phylum Cnidaria; class Anthozoa; order Malacalcyonacea; family Plexauridae; genus Paramuricea; species Paramuricea clavata. The sequence goes on along the minus strand of CACRXK020011411.1, from coordinate 9,273 downwards.
CAGCGATGGTATAGTAATGGTAGTATCGCCATGCGTATAGCAATGATGCATTGGTGCAAGTATAATGGTATAACCGTACCACGTGAAATGGTGCAAGTATGATTAAATATTGGTGCGAATATAACAGCTACTTCACGCTGGTTTACCTGCCAGCCAGCGAACGCATGGTAGAGAGGTCGCAAATATGCGAGAATAGCGAGATACGATTTAAGTGCATCACTTGATTTCTTCTTTAGAAATTTGATTTGGTTTTGGTGACATTCTCGAGGCTTTACAATTACAGTTTTATGCGATAGCACGCGCACTTCGTGGATTTTATCTGAATAATGTGCGCCCTAGCAGATTGATTTAACTTTATCTGCAGTTCAGTTCTGTTTGTCGTGAACAGTATCCTGAACATTGCATTTATTTTAGTAAATTTTGTGCGATTAAAACATAGCTATATCTCTTACATCACTACGGTGCAAATACGGTGCATTTACTAGAATAACATAGAACCCTAGACTTAAACCCGTTGTCAACAAACTTAGGCCTGTTTCAAACGTCGCGCTTCTCATGTGACGAACGCATTTGAAACATTAGATAACGAGGCATTTCAGTGATTATCTATTGTTTTTAATGCGTTCGGCACATGAGAAGCGTGACGTTTGAAACAGGCCTACATTTGCGGAGAACTCACGTGCCTTGTTACCATACAAGGAAAGTTACTAGCGTTTCAGCTGTATATGGGAGATGTGTGGGCGACAACGGGCATAAACAAGTTTCAGCCGATTCATTTCCATAAGACTAGTTTTGGATGTGTGCCAACCCTTTCCCATTAATAACTAAACTCTGATAAAAACTTTACTATCTCAACTCTTCTTTCTAATGCCAGATGATTGATTGGAGTGGATGATTTTGATGCATTGAAATAAGTCATATGTGAAAAGTTAAACAACCATTAATAGCGTTAAAATGATGTCGATCAGATCCATGATAACTTTGACAAAATTACAAGCAGGTTTTTTTAAACTGCCTTTTGCTTTCAATGCTTTGCTTTTCACCACCTTGAATACTTTGCGTTTCACCACCCAGCTGGGCGACCCGGGTTCACTTCTTGGTTGGACCTCTACTCAAGGTCTTAAAATAATTGAGAAGAAAGTGCTACCTTTACATTGACATCAATAAATGGTTAGACTTTCGCGTCTTCTCAGATAAGGACGTTAAATTCGTAGGTACCTCGGATCCCCCATCAATTGGGCAATAGAAACTCAATAGACAATACACAATGACTTTGAAATTTGCATTATAAAAGTACACGAAATTTTGCTAAATCATGCACCGTGACCTATTTCAATACGACAAAATCATCCCTCCATACCATCGACAAAACCCTAAGGTCTGTGTGTGTCTGAACTATCTAAAAACAATTAAAAAAAACATTTCGACATTTCAGGCAAAGCCCTTTCGTCAGGAGGTTATAAGAAACGCTTCCCACTAATCTTCTGAAAAATGAAAAATCCTACAAGCTAAACTGGACCTCTACGTGTGTGTGATTTAGAACTTCACCAACTACCTTCAACTTACATACACTCTCAAAATCTTACCCAATGTGTTATCAGGATTGAGCTCCAAGTTCACAGGTTCTTCCTTCTTGCTGTTCGGTCTCTGTAATGTTCCAGTTAATTTCTTGAAGTCATCTGGTAGGTTCACACTTGGAACGTCCAGGCCAACATCGCAAGGTCGGCCAACCGGGTACACTTCTTCCACAGGCTTCTGTTCCTTTTTAGGAACGACGTCCACGGCATACGGACTGTCTGGAACAGGTTTGCCATCTTTGCGAACATTGATTTTGTGTGGTCCTTCTTCGTGTGGAATGAAAAGCGCATAAAGATTATCATCGGATGTCTTTTTGATGGTCACAGGTTCCTCAACTGTGGAACCAGGTCGAAGCAACCCTGCGTCAAGTTTTGGAAGATCTTTCGCCGGAATATTCTCAAGTGGACAATTGGACGGTCTACCGACCTCGTTGGTTGGCTCGGGAGCCGTGACCATGACAGAGAATGGACTGCCGGGTACGGGACGGCCACGTTTCTTGACCGTGATCAAGTGTTCGCCTGGGGATTTAGGAATGAACGATACACTGAGGTTTCCATCGGATGTGATCTTTGGTTGGACGGGTTCTTCCTCGTTGGATCCAGGTCTCTTCAGGGTCGCCGTTAGTTTCGGCAGGTCTTCGGGTTTCAAATTTTCTACATCAATTGGCACATCACAAGGAGCGCCAACCGCATACTCTGGTTCCGCAGGCTCAATCTTGACCGGGAAGGGACTTTCGGGGACTTCCTCTCCAGATTTACGGACGCGTACCCAATGGGTACCGGGCTCTTTGGGTACAAATGTCACGCCTGATATGGGGATAATTGAGGGTATATAAGGTTAGTAAGGGGTATACAAGGTACACATTGGTATGTACGATGGTCTGAATGCATATAATGGCCAATGGTTAACAATGGATAACAAAGATGGGGTAGGAACTTCGGGATACTGTGGGTATATTGATGATTATTTCTCATTCATTAGATTCAATTACATTGGTAAATTCCAGATTAATACCATATTAGGATTCATTAGTATTAATTACAAATTAGTTAATCAAATTGATGTATGATTTGTACATTGAAATTATTAAATATCAAGAAAATTACAGTGTTAGTATAAATTAGTACATTACAATCATTATACAATATTCCTTAACAAGTGATTAAAATTTACAACATTTTTTTGCGTTAGCAAATCACAAAAAGATTATTACAAAATTATAAGCATTAGTACACATTAGTAAAATCAAATATAGAATACAACATATTTGTTTATAATTAACAAAATTACATTACAAATGAACATAAATCATTGAGATCATTGACAATAATTAGCAGATCTCCATTAGAACACATTACCTTTTAAAAATCAACATGTAAGCTTGATTAATTAGACGAGATCGCGTGTTACGGTAAATTTAGTAGCACTTTGAAATGGCTGCGTATATGATCTGCAAACTGTATTATTAGTAAAGAATATGCAAGAATAATCAGTAACTAATGTTGTGAATCTTCGATTTGAGTGAATCTGCGCGAATTCGAATTGGTTTCTACAATGTGGTTTGCAATGCTTTGCGCGCGATGTGAACTTGTGAAATAAGCGCGCACGTTCATTCGAATGTACGGACGTTTGAAAATATGTACGAACGTTTGAAAATATGTACGAACGTTTGAAAATATGTCCGAACGTTTGAAAATATGTACGAACGTTTGAAAATAGGTACGCACGTTTGCAAATATGCACGCACGTTTGAGATTGCTTACAACACGATAGAAAATAAGAATGCATGTATCGAAATGAGAACGCTTGAACAAGTGTACTACAAATAATTGTGTAAAAGTGAGCGCGCATGTGACAAAATATGTATAAATGAGCATTTGTTGTGTTATGTAAAATGTTTTTGTAAGCAATGTTAGTTTCATGACAAAATAATGAATTGTTGCTGTTGTTTTGTTAGTGATCAATGTTTTTGTTAGTAAATCAATATTTTTTAGTAAATCAATGTTTTTGTTAGTAAATCAATGTTTTTGTTAGTGAATCAATGTTTTTGTTAGTGAATCAATGTTTTTGTTAGTAAATCAATGGTTTTAGTAAATCAATGTTTTTATGTTAGTAAATCATCATTGTTAGTTAATCAACGTTGGTAAATTATTAGAATTTTGGGACCGTTGGTTTTCTCCAAACCTTCCACAGTACACACGTAAAACGAGCCTGCAACCTTTTTGAACAAGCTGATATCAAGCTGTGTTCTTATTCATCCCAGCATGTTAACAGGTAGTTACCAGGTTCCGGCAGACTTGTTTCAAGGCTCATAACACAAGTGTTACAAAGTTGTTGCAACAATTTTTTATCACCCCTGACAACAAGTTGTGAGCAACAATCTTGTAGCAACTTGATAACATTTTTCGTCGAGTTTGTTACAGACATATCTTGTTGACAAGATGAGAAGTTTTACGTGTGTACGAAGTGGTATGGACAAAGTTTCAATACATTTAAAATTTGGAAATGACGGCAAAATCTTTTCGGAACAATCACACAAAATATTCCACAACATACCTAAGGTGTTGTCGGGGTTCAGTTCCAGACTCACAGGTTCTTCTTTCTTGCTTCGTGGTCTCTGCAATGTTCCTGACAGTTTCTTGAAATCATCTGGTAATACCACACCAGGTATATCCAGACCTACGTCACATGTTCTTCCAACTGGGTGCACCTACAACGGTTGTGTAACAGTTATGATGGTTGTATTGGTGTGTTCAAAGCAGCAGTCGACGGTATATGTAGTATGTCTGTGGTGTTACTCTGAGTGTGCATCCACACCGGGCAAGCTGAAAAGTTTGCCTGACCACGGTGGGAATCGAACCCACGACCTTTGGAATACTAGTCCAATGCTATATCGAAGGAACTAGTAAGCTTAACCGGCAGGCTTAGTTAGTAAGAGACAGCGCTCTAACCACATTTGTCATCCTTAGCTTGCTTTCCTAAAGTAATACCCTACCCTCTACCTACAGTAGCAGAGCTTGACTCAGCAGTAAGAGACAGCGCTCTAACCACATCTGTCACCCATTCCTCTGAACAAACCTACTAAAACATTACCTCTTCCACAACATCTTTTCCAAGAACATTGATCAAATACGGACTCTCCGGCAGAGGCTTATGGTCCTTTCTCACATGAAGTTTATGAACTCCTTCCTCGTGTGGAATAAACTGCGCTGACAAGGTATCGTCGGAATTTTGCTTGATTCTGACTGGCTCTTCAACTTCGGATCCAGGTCTCTGTATTCCTGCCTCGAGTCGGGGTAGATCTTCGACGGGGATTTCTTCAAGCCCAACACCGACAGGCTGGCCAACTCTGTTGAGAATTATAAAAGTGAATTATTATGAGGCATTTTTTCTATGTCGTGTATTTGCAATGAAAAGTTTTCAAAACATGAAATCTTTTTGGCGTTCCTCTCAAAATTACTTTGTTTTAGCTTTATTTTGTAGCTTACACAGTTAGCAACCTTTTTAAGGTTACAGGACGCCCTTTTTGGCGTTTTGTGGAAAATCGCTACTGCGCGCTCAAAATCAGTCCGATTTTCATCAAATTTTCACCAAATGTTAGCCAGTGCATGCAAAATATGATAAAGTTGTAAAATTGACAAACAATAAAATAATGTAAGAATTAAAACCCGCAGGAGCACAACTCGTTTAAAAATCAGTAATTGCCGTAAAATTCTTCGCGAGAAAATTGAATTTGAATATTACATTTTCAATGTTTTTCTTATTGCACGCGAAATGTATTTTATTAAATAACTCTGCGAGTTTTCAACATTTTTCGTCCAAACATTGTCACATAGTAGAACTAGTCTAATGCTTTCATGGAACCAATAGAAAAATTTTAGGCAAAATTAACACTCAAAGGTGTTCTGTAACCTTAAATGTATCTGGCGGTTGAGAAACACAAAATAATAGTTAAAAACATATCGTCAATTTAAATGCAATTATCATTGATGCTGTAAAACGGACGCCAAATTTATACAGCAATATAAGCAAAACTTACTGAACTTCAGACATCGTTTTCTCTTTGGCGTGCCATCTAAAATCTCTTCATTTTAGTACTATTTTATCGATAAAGCACTAAACATACTTTTTGAGTTTGTTTGTCGCTTAAGAAACGTATCAAAAATTTAAAAAATTGAATATAGTCGTAACCAAGTTGAAAAGTATATTCGTTAGTTTTGAGCGCGTGTTACGTAACATACAAAAGATTCTAATCTTATTATTACATATCTGCCATGCACAAATCAAGCCGATTTTTGTCATACATAAATTCAAAAGGATGTGCTATCCACAAGATCAGTAATTTTTATATGTACCTGTTTGCAGGCTCGGAAGCGGTTACCATGACAGGGAATGGACTTCCGGTCACGTGACGGTTGTTCTTCTTCACCGTGATCAAGTGTTCACCAGGAGATTTGGGAACGAACGAAGCGCTGAGGGTGTTATCAGACAAAACTTTCAATTTGATTGGCTCCTCTACATCTGAACCAGGTCGTCGTAATGTGGACTTCAATTTCGGTAGGTCGTCGGGCAGGTTTAGTTCGGGAATGTCAAGCTGGAGGTCACATGGTCTGCCGACCGCGTTCGGTGCTTCAGCGGCTTCCACCATGACGGCGAAAGGACTGCCGGGAACGTCCTCACCAGATTTCTTCACACGGAGCAGATGCTCGCCTGGTTCCAACGGCACGAAGGAAATGCCTGAAAAGTTACAAATTATTTAAGAAACAAATTTTGGTAGGATTCAGAAAATCTCACATCTTGTAACAAGTCTGTCAACGAGCTGTTAATAATTTGTGTTCGCACTGCTTGTCCCAATTTGTCAACAAGTATGGAACAACTTATGACAATTGTAACAACCTCGTTGATATTATCAGACTTGTTGCAAGGTTATTCCAACAAGTCCGACACAGTCATGATATAATAACATTGTTACAAGCTTGTGTCGTCAAACTTGTAACATTCTTGTTATATCATGACTGTATCAGACTTGTTAGAACAACCTTGTAACAAGTCTGATAATGCCATCAAGCTTGTTCCAAGTTGTTAAGAGCTTGTTTCAAACTTGTTACAACAACTGGGAACAAGCAGTGTGAACACAACTTGCCGACAGCTTGTGAACAGATTTATAACAACTTGTTTGCAGGTCTGTAAAAACTTGTGCGTTTTGACGTGGGCAAGTAACAATTTTGACTTACCAAGAGTATTATCGGGATATAATTCAAGATTCAATGGTTCCTCTTTGTCGCTATTCGGCCTCTGGATCGTCGCTTCAAGTTTATCAAAATCTTCGGGAAGAACCAAGCCAGGAATATCCAATCCGACATCGCACGTTCGTCCAACGGGATGAACCTCTTCGACCTTGTCTTTACCCAGGACATCCACAATGTACGGGCTCTGTGGCAAGGGCTTCTTGTCCTTGCGTACATGAAGCTTGTGTGGGCCTTCCTCATGAGGTACGAAGGACGCGGATAGCGTATTGTCGGAGTTTTGCTTGATTCTTATTGGTTCTTCGACATTGGATCCGGGACGTTGGAGTCCGGCTTCAAGCTTTGGTAGGTCTTCAACGGGGATGTCCTCGAGTCCCACTCCACAGGGCACTCCAGAACGGTTCACAGGTTCAGGGGATGTCACCATCACAGGGATTGGGCTACCGTTGACATGGCGGTTGAATTTCTTCACACCAACTAAATGTTTGCCAGTTTCGTGAGGGATGAATGACACTGATAGGGAATTATCCGAGTTGAGCACGAGCTGTAAGGGTTCTTCTTCGTTTGAGGAAGGACGTTTGAGGGTACCTGGAATTAACAAGAACATGACACGTTAGGAATGAAATTATGAGTTAATACCTACACGCGTAAAAATCTCACATCTTGTAGCAAGTCTGCCATGAAGCCGTCAACAGGTTGTGTTCGCACTGCTTGTCCCAAGTTGTCAACGAGTATGGAACAAGTTGCTAACAGCTTGTAACAAGCTTGTTGATATTATCAGACTTGTAGCAAGGTTGTCCCAACAAGTTCGATACAATCATGATATAACAATATTGTGACAACCTTGTGTCGTCAACCTTGTAATATTCTTGTTATATCATGTTATTCTTGTTGTATCAGACTTGTTAGAATAAACTTGTAACAAGTCTGATAATGGCATCAAGCTTGTTACAAGTCGTTAACAGCTTGTATTATATAAGAATCTCGTTAATATCACTTGTAGCAAGGTTGTTCCAACAAGTCTGATACAGTCATGATATAACAATATTGTTACAACCTTGTGTACAAGCAGTGCGAACACAACTCGTCGACAGCTTGTGGACAGATTTGTAACAACTTGTGCGTTTTTACGTGTGTAACACGAGACGATTTTTCGACTGCAATATATTCACTGAGATGTCATACGGGTGCAACTTATAACACTGGCTGAATCAAAGTACAAGGTAAGAGCTGGAAATACCTTTGAGTTTCCTGAAATCATCGGGCATGTTCAGGCCGGGCAGGTCAAGGACAGCATCTACTGGAGCACTGACGGCATTTACTGGTTCTTCAGATTCAACTAAGATCGAGAAAGGACTGCCTGGGATAGGATGACCATCCTTCTTTACTGTCAAGAAATGTTCTCCTGGTTCTCGGGGCACGAATGAAACGCCTATAGCATCGTCAGGGTATTTAATAAGTCGAACACTCTCGTCAACTTTGCTTTTTGGTCGGCGTAGTGTCGCCGTGAGTTTGTCGAAGTCCTCCGGGTTCAAGCCTTTGACGTTGCTGAGGTCTACTTCAGCAGGGTGGCCAGACGAGAACAGGTCGCCAAGACGTGGGGCCTGGACCATAACGCTGAATGGACTGTTTTGAACATGTTTGCCTCTTTTCTTGATGCTGATTAAATGTTCACCTGGAAATATAATTGGAATGGACATGAGAATTTACAAGAATATTTACGAGAATAGACCTTGTTCTGTCACTCGTAAAAATCTCACAACTTGTCAATAAGATATGTTCGCAAAAGGCTTGCAGCAAGCTTGTCAACAAGTTGTAACAATGTTGTTATTTTATCAAGTTGCTACAAGGTTGTCAGTCACAACTTATTGACAAATTGTTGAATTGCAGGACGACAAGCTGGGAATAAGCAGTGCGAACACATCCTGTCGACAAGCTGTTGGAATAACATTGTTACAAGTCTGCTGCAGGTTTTTAACCATGTTTAACTCAGCAGTGAGTTCTGTACAACATCAGATCACTTTAAGGCAGCCCACATTCAAGATTATGTACTACCTCTGTATGATCTAACCATGCTTTTAAGCTCAAAGTTAAGTTAAAACTCAACAGTGAGTTCTTCGTGATTCGTAAAGTGCAATTATACTGTCTAAGTATGGACAAACAGGTACACACCTGGTTCGTAGGGGGTAAACGTGACACCGACGGTTCCATCAGGATTCTTGCTCAACTCAACTGGTTCTTCCTTGTTGCTTCCAGGCCTCCTCAGTGTGCCCGTGAGGTCATCAAAGTCACGTTCAACATCAACATCCGGGATATCGAGTTTGACATCACATGGTTTGCCTACGACCGGGCGTTCTCGTTTCACGTCGCCTAGATCGGTGCCCTTCGGGAAGATCTCGGCTGCGAACGGACTTCCTGGGATGTCTTTGTCTGCGAACTTCACTACAAC
>CACRXK020011409.1:0-16372 GCA_902702795.2 Paramuricea clavata | reverse complement strand
TTTGATTTTCTATTGCTGAACTATATGAAATATACAAAAGTATTTTCCTGGAGTTCAGAGACATGCAGGGACATTGATTAACTACCCTTTCCCCAGGGGAGGGACAATTTCGCTCTTTCACTACCCCTCTAAGTTAAAATCCCGGCCACTCCCCGCTTGGGGGGGGGGGCGGGGTTTACATTGACTGGTGCATTATTACATGTAATTAGCCCATGCACCACATGGAACTTGCAAGGAATATTTTAGCTTTTCTTGGAAATTCATGATAGCGCCATAGAAATGTATTGGAAATGTATGTAGGCCCTCTGAAAAATAGATTTAAACCCATTTCCCAAGAAAATTTTATTGATACCCTCCCCATGGAAAATCTAAAAGGATTTTAAGACCCTCGTAAAACTGCAGACCCATTAGTCACAATGCGAATGTTGTCGGTTGGTTATTGATCCTGCACTTTTCGTTTGTGTCGATGTAAATTCCACGGTTTAGAGAAATATTTTCCACAGATATGGCATGAATGAGATATGTTTACTCTTAACGAATTGTTAGATAATAAATCTTTCAAATAAAAATCGAATTTATATTATACAAAGCCCAGCTAATATCTCGGAGCCGAGCTCATTAGCCTCCGAGCCAGCTCCTTAGGCTCCGAGCTGGGCTCCTTAGGCTCGGAGCCGAGCTGCCTAGTCGCGGGGCCGAGCTCCATAGGGTCGGAACCGAATTCCATAGGCTAGGAGCCGAGCTCCATAGGCTCGCAGCCAGCTCCTTAGGCTCGGAGCTGAGCACCCTAGGCTCGAGCCAGCTCCATCGGCTCCGACACGAGCTTAATAGGCTCGGAGCCGAGCTCACCAGGATCGCAGCCAACTCCATAGGGTCGGATCCGAGCTCCATAGGCTCGGAGACCAGCTCCCTAGGCTAGGAGCCAGCTCCACAGGCTCCGAGCCGTGCTCCATAGGTTCCGAGCGGAGTTCCCTAGGCTCGGAGCCAGCTCCTTAGGAGCTCCGAGCAGAGGCTCCCTAGGCTTGGAGCCGAGCTCCTTAGGCCTGGAGCCAAGCTCCAAGCCTATCGAGCTCTGCTCCGAGCCTATGGACCTCGGCTCCGAAGCTAAGGAGCTCGGCTCCGAGCCTAGGGACTCTCTGCTCGGAGCCTAAGGAGCTGGCTCCGAGCCTAAGGAGCCTGTGGAGCTCGCCTCGGAGCCTTTGGAGCTGACTCCGGGCCTAATGAGCTCGCTTCGAGACTATGGAACTCGGATCCGAGCCTAAGGAGCTCGGTACCGAGCATATGGAGGTCGGCTCCGAGCCTATGGACCTCGGCTCCGAGCATATGGAGCTAGGCTTCGAGCCTATGGACCTCGGCTCCAAGCCTATGGAACTGGCTCCAAGCCTATGGAGCTCAGCTCCGAGCCTATGTAGCTCGGCTCCGAGCCTATGGAGCAGGCTCCTAGCCTACGGAGCTCGGCTCTGTGCCTAAAGAGCTGGTTCCGAGCCTTAGGAGCTGGGCTTTGTGTAATATAAACTGTGTATTTATTTGAAAGCTTTATTATCTAACAATTCGTCATAGAGTAAACATGTCGTTATACATGGCGGTTAGACGTGTTATTTTGAACACCGCTAACCCGAGTCAAAATTTAGCTAGTTCGTTACTCGACTTTGCCAATAATGATTCCTTGAGTACAGGTGAAATTTACCGTACCAGAAAGCAAACCGAATCGACATTTAAATCGCTTGGCCTATGCTGGACGGGTGATTTCGAATCACTAAAACACTTTGTAGCTGACTCTTTGAAGCTGAATGGTACCTGGTCTCAACTAGGAGGCAATAAAAAGGATTTTGTTGCTGAGAACGCTTCTATCATATGGAGGAAGAATAAAAACATCCTAACTATTGAAGGAGTAAAGGAAAATCAACTAAAGAGGGAAGTTTGCAGATATATCTTCCACTATTCGAGCGAATCGTTTGATGCTTCGACAGAAATTGAGGATCTCCAGCAAGGACAGCAGTCGAATGAGGAGGCAATTCAAGCATTGTCGGACACGATTAGTCATATGGGCGCAGTTGTTTCGCAATTTCAGGACTTTATGGACAAAAATAATAAGAGTATTGGCGAGAAAAAATATGACCGACCTGCCGAATACAAAAATCTACATGCTGGACATGTAAATGAAATGCGTGATCGTGACGCTAATGACGCCGAAGGGAATATGTCTATCAATACAGAGCAATTAGAAAGTATTATTATAAACGATTGGGATAACAGCTTATTGCCTAATATCACAATAGCCTCTTGGGATGCAGAACCCATCGGTAATAAAGGTCAAAATATGCGAACGATTGATAAACTGCATACAACGAACAATGGAATTATTCCAATCAAGATGAACAATGGGGGTGAGTGCAATGTAAACGAGGGCGAGACTAATGACCCTGTTATCCTGGTAAACCATTAAACCTCATTGAAACTGATAATGACAATCTAAAGCATAACCATAATGTTAATAATCCCATTGTGTCAGCAGAAGTTGCAACCTCTATTAAATACGATAATAAACAAGTAAGAAACAACAGTCAGGCCACTTTTGCGGAGGTAGTGACATCTAGCACTGCATTTAATAGCTGCAACGCACTTGAAAAATCTCCTACCAATAAATCCCAAAACAATTCTCTGCAAATAATCAATGATCCATCTAGTGACTTTGCTGACGGGTTTATTGGTGTTGATCGGAGACGTAACCGAGTTAATAAATACCTGTTAAGCGGGATAGCTGAAAACGTAAAAGAATGTCAAATTGTTTTCTATCTGAAACAACGGAATATAACACCTACATATATTTCCGTTTTTCCAAGCAAAAGAAAAGGTACGACATCGGCTAAAATCCATTTTCGTTCGGCCGATTGTTCGTTAGTGCAACAACAAAATTTCTGGCCTCAGTTTGTCAACTGCAAGATTTGGCAATCAAAAGGAGAAATTAGATCTAATATTACCCATAACGGGAAGTTCTCAACTCATGTATAATGGAGCAAATAGAAGTCAGAGTTTCGTCACGTAATTTTGGTTGCCGTGTGAGGCAAAGAAGGCGTAGAGAAACGCGAGGTGTCAATTATAACTATCTAACCCGTATTAGATGCACAAATAATTATAATGAAAAAAACCAAAAACAAAATAAAGCTATACTCCCGAGAATTTGCTGCTTGAACGCACGCTCAATTAATGGAAAGGTTGATGAACTTGCAGCACTTATGTCCGTCCACAAAGTTCATATAGCCGCAATTACGGAGTCTTGGTTGACTGATGAGATAGGGGACGATCAAATATCGATTGGTGGTTATGTAATTCATCGTAAGGACCGGACACATGGCCGTGAGGGTGGGGTTTGCGTTTATGTGTCTCAGCAGATATCCATTACGCGATACTTGGAATTAGAAGATTTAAATCTAGAGTGTATGTGGTTGTGGGCTCGATCACCACGCCTACCGAGACCGCTATCTGCAATCGCAGTATGTGCAGTGTATAATCCACGGGACAAAGTGTGCAAGAACAGAGGAAACTTTGCGATTGCCTTGTGTCCTCTATTGATACCATACGCTCTAAATACCCTGATTGTGGCATAGTCGTTTTAGGCGATTTTAATCGTCTCAATATACAGGATTTAGTTACAAGTCACAACCTTAAGCAAGTCGTCACGCGTCCGACGACAGAATCCTTACGAACTTGAAATCCTTTTACAAAACACCGGATATTTCTGCTCCACTTGGAACATCGGAACATAATGTAATCATGTGGATCCCGAAAGACATTTTTAAGGATAATAATAATACGTGTACAAAGCAGACTGTGCGTCGGTATCCTCAGTCAGGTTTGAATGGTTTTGGTTTATGGTCAACCAGGAATAAATGGTTTAGTGGACTCGGACTCAATCCATCGTCGGATGAGTTAGCGTCATCTTTTACCAATGACCTGAACACTGCATTCGATCACTTTTTTCGAGTGAACACAATCAAATTTCATCCCACGGACAAACCATGCATTACTGGGCACATAAAGCAACTTATTAAAGAACGCCAACGTGCTTTCCACACTGGCGACGCGCAATTGTGGCGCCAATACAGACGGAAGGTCCAGATAGAGATCAAAACCAGGAAAAATAATTTCTATACCCAAAAAATTCATAACTTGCGAAAAGACGATGTCCGTCAATGGTGGCACACTATTAACACAATGTCAGGTCGAGCGAAAAGTGAACCTCAGTTTACAATTGAGCGTGACGGACAGTTATTATCGGAAGGTGAACTGGCAGTCTCTCTAAATGATTACTTCGTAAGTGTAGCAAGTGATATCCCGCCACTTGATATTTCAAGCCTTCCAACATTCTTACCAGCTGCGGTGCCGCCTCCTACAATTCTTCCTCATGAGGTTTGTAGTAAGGTCTTAAAACTTCAGACTAATAAGGCTATGGGCCCGGACAGTATTCCATCACGAATTTTAAAAGAGTTCGCCTACGAACTTGCTGAGCCAGTTACATCAATATTTAATACATCTTTGTCCTCTGGACTAGTACCTGTTTTATGGAAAGATTCTACCATCATACCCATTCCTAAAGCGAAACAAACCCAGGTTGAGAGCGATACCCGCCCCATCGCACTTACCCCTGTGTTATCGAAAGTACTCGAAGACTTTGTGGTTAGTTGGATGGTTGAGGACATAGGTGGACAAATCGATAATCGTCAGTATGGCAGCCTGAAGGGAACATCTACCACCCTTTGCCTTCTAGATCTTATTCACACCTGGCTTTTTAAAATGGACAACCCAGGTCATTACCTTAGAGCTTGCTTTCTGGACTTCAGCAAAGCTTTCAATAGAATAGACCACAATATTGTTATAACAATATTGATCGATTTGGGAGTGCGCCGTTAAATAATCCCTTGGAATTGTTGCTTCCTTTCAAATCGCCGCCAGTGTGTTAAGCTGGGACAGTGCGTGTCCCGATGGCTTTCAACTAGTGCTGGGGTCCCACAGGGTACCAAATTGGGTCCGATCCTTTTTGTCATAATGATTAATGATTTGAAAATAGTATCCCTGCGTTCCAGTATTTGGAAGTACGTAGACGACGTGACGATATCTGAGATTGTCCCAACAAGGGAGGTATCTATACTACAAAACGAATTGGACGCAATTGGTAATTGCACAAGTACCAATAATATGAAATTGAACCCCAAAAAGTGTAAAGAGATGATTGTCTCCTTTCGATGAGATATTGAGCAGCCACCACCGACCTTAGTTGTTGAAAACATTAGTCTTGAAAGAACAGAATGCCACAAAGTATTAGGTTTAACGAGCCAGAATAATCTGAAGTGGGGTTTTTATATCAGTGAGATAGTAACCAAAGCATCAAAAAGACTACACATCTTACGAGTTCTCAAGCGCAGTGGAGTTTCACCGTTTCATTTACTACGAGTATATTTTGCACTTATTAGATCCCTGCTTGAGTACTGCTGTCCGGCATGGCATTCATCATTGACCATTAACTTGTCAGATAAAATCGAACGGGTCCAGAAGCGCACAATGCGAATAATCTACCCCACATTAAGCTATAACGCTGCTCTGGACCAAGCCAAATGTTCGACATTACGCGCAAGACGTGACGGTTTGTGCATAAAAACTTTTGACATAATGAGACAGCCTGCTTCACGCCTTAATCATTTAATACCACCTTCTCGGGCCAATGAACACAATTGTAATTTAAGGTAGGAAATAGATTAACACTGTTTCCTTGTAAGACGGAGCGCTTTAAGAAAAGCTTTTTTCCTACTATGTGTATTCAATCACATAATTTGTAAATTTTGTAAATTTTGTAAATTTAAAAGTTCTTTCGATATTAATTCATGAATCAGTAAACTATTGTTGTAATATAATGCCAGTAACACAAGGTACTTTTTAATATTTTTAACTAACGTTTGTAAATAATTTCGCAATTCGCTTTCATCGAGCGCGACGATTTTATAATAAACCATTAATAATAATAATATCTGTGGAAAATATTTCTCTAAACCGTTCAATTGACATCGACGCAAACGAAAAGTGCATGATCAAGAACCAACCGGCAACATTCGCATGGCGACCCAAAGCGGTAAGACTGCATGGCTGAAATCTCTCTTGGAGAATGCACAGAAAACTATAAGTCCACCTCCTCAACGTATCATTTGGTGTTATGGTCAATCGCGACCCTCCTATTTTGATATGATGAGAACGATGCCTGGAATCAAGTTTAATCAAGGCATTCCCGTCAATATCGACAACGCAGATTACTTGGACGATCTCATGGCACAATCCGGCAAAGACAAACGTATTGCTGATCTTTTTACGAAAGGATGTCATCATCGAAATTTGTCTATCATCTATATTGTTCAAAATATATTTCATCAGGGCAAAGAAATGAGAAATATCAGCCTTAATTAACGCTCTCTATATTGTGCTGTTCAAGTTACCAAGAGATAAACAACAAATTTCTATGCTTGCAAGGCAAATTAATCCCGGGAAAGTACAAGAATTTATGAGGAGTTATGAAGATGCTACGAGCCGACCGCATGGATCTTTCAAATTCAGAATGGCCACAATTTGGAATACCTTAAAACCGGAAATTAGGGCCTGCGAAACAACGAAAGACTTCAAAAATATTTTAAAACAGAGACTCGTAGAAACGTTTAAGACCATCTCAAATCGTGATGTAAATAGCATATATATTTGTGTAGTATGACCACATGTGTGTGTTTGACTGTGTGTTGTTATGTGTGTGTTTCTATTTAAATTATGGTGTATGAACAATTTAGATCACTTATGTAAAATTGCGCTGAAAAGCCTTTTAAGGGATGTGAAATAAAAATACAATACAACGTTGGATTTAAAGCCAACAACAAGCGATCAAGATCGACTTAAGACCAACGTACTTCTCTGCGAGATTGCAAAGTTTTTACACACACAGTCGTATCGTCAACCGCCGCTTGTAAATGCCATGTATGATGCAGAACAGAGAATGAAAGAAATCATGGAAGCGCCATAGCTTACCACAGTGGAATGGAGCAAGTTATATTCTGATCAGCTAAATCGGTTTCTCATATTCAAAAATAAGATGGCTCATTCTTCTCCTGGAATTCCTGAAACCTCTGCTCAAAGTATCCCACAAGCGCCTGCAGAGATGTTACAACCCAAAGAATCTGTTGAGATAACACCACCAGTGCCTGCTACTCCTAAACATAATTTCCTTACGCCACTACCAACAGAAGAGGAACTACCAAAACTCAAGCGCAACTTTTTCCACAATTGGGTCAGAAACAGATTGGCCGAACGTGACCCAGCACGAATGACTCTGGAAGCAAGAGAGGATTATGAACGTTTTATATTGAGCGACAGACCAAAATATATTCCAACGAAGCCGAGGAAACTTGCAAAATTATCCCCAGAAGATAGACAAGATTGTGAGAAATATTTAAAGATAACGAAAACACCTAGACGTTACGCTCTTAGAAGTAGACCTTATTAAATTTTGTAAAACGTTTTGAAGAAATAAATGTATTTTAAAACTGAAATCATGTGCACACTTTTGCCTGCAAAGCCCGCTCTTTCCTGACCGCGCGATTTTCCTAACCCGCCCCATGATTGGGGTACAAATATGTTGTTTTTTAATATATGCATGCACCCAAGTGTCGCTAATGACTGGTAACACATAGCAACGCATATAACAACCACATATTTAATAAAACCATATTTTTATGGCAAAATGTGTTACAACTGTTCTAAAAGATAATTGATAAGCCTGATAAGCTTGATAAGCTTGATAAGCTTTCTTATGATCTGACTCGGTCATCTTTACAGTATATATGTATGTAGCAGGTTTCGGCTAAATAATGTTGAACAACATTCAAATATTGACTATAACAACGACGTTGACAACCATGTTAACCCGGGATTAGCAACTGTTTAGTTCTGTTTAAAATATGTCTCGATTTTTGTGACGAATGGATTCCTCGCTATAATTTTGTAAACATACGAAAAATCCTTCCATATACCTGTGGAAATTTATCACTTCCGAGAAAAAGATACGGCTATAGCTCTGCTATATATTAATTTCGATAACAATTTTGCCGTGTGAGGGACTCGAACTATTCATAGCAACTAATCTTAAATCTTAATCCCTCTATTGTATCGCACACGGTGAGGGACGCTAAAAAATGTTTAGTCAGCAACTTTTGTCCGATCTTGCCTGATCTTGCTCGAGTGCCGTCATTGCATATATTAAGTGAACAAACCCCACATGAGATCCACCACCTCATTCTATGCTAATGATGATGCGCCGCCCTGAATTTTTAATGATGCGCCGCTCTTATGCACCCTCACGCACCGTTAGGCACCCTCATTTGTATGTATATTAATTAGCACACCCTCAGCACCCTTACGCACCCTCAAAAATCCGGCCCGAACGGTACCTACTATACTGCTGGAATGCGATGGTTTATTCCCATATGCTTGGGCGTCCTTTTACGCCAAAGGGCATGGAACCGCTATATATTTATGGGACTGTGAACGAGCCAGTGTACAGACAAGTGAAACAACGACTATGGGAATTCTATTTGTAAGATATCCGGTTATTCCTAATTTGCGAGCTGGTAGACATCAACGGTTAGTGCAGGCTTTGCAATCCTATTTTTGAATATTATTGAAATACCATAATTTTAGACGTAAATAAACGTATTACTTACTCAAATTTTAACCTTTTTAATAATTAACATGTATTGTCTTGTATTTTACTGCTATTAAATCCATTCAAAGCGATTTCAGTTCACTTTCCAACCATCTGGCACAGTTTAATTAAAACAATAAATTTTCCAGAAGTGCGTTCAATGTATGACTGCGCCCACGGGAACGCATCAGCAACCAGAATTTATGATATGATTTTTACACATTTACTTTAACAATCTGAATACCGTAAAGTATATATAAACAAACGCAAAACTACAAACTGTTTTAGTAAGGCACGGTAGCAGTACGTAGTGAATGTCTGCACGAAAGCTCAAAGAAATACGAGGGGGGGGGGATAAATACCCCTCCCGATACAAAAATAACATAATCTTTTTTTTTCATATATTGACTAATGTTAAGAGATTGTTGTTTGTATAAAACGTGCATAGTGATCAAGGAAGCGGTCCCTGAAGGGGTAAAATGGGAACTGGGATTAATCTATTTTTAGACTGGGAAAATGGGATTTGGGTTGCTGGGACTGGGATTTGGCCACTGGGAATGGGAAATAAAGTCCTCAAAAATGGGAATGGGATTGAGGTAATGCGAGTCGATTCCCAATTTTTCTACGTTTTAAGTATTTTAAAATACAATATTTGATCCGTGTTTGGTGTCTTTGGTCATGATTTTTGTTGTTAACTATATTATTCACAGCACTACCTGCGAACAGGCACACTCTGGCGCCCGGAATTCTGGGTTTTCTGATTATGCGTGTCTCAGAATGCTGCAAATGCCATTTCCGGGATTCAAATTTAAAAATTTTCCATGCCTTCGGCACGATCCGCCCCTCCAATATTTTATAAAGTGTCCGCCACTTGCACACACGGTGATTTAAAAGGTCTTAAAACTGTTTATTCTACCGATGAATGAAGGGTTTTTTGTTGACTGGGATTTCAATAACTCGGACTGGGATTTCTAATAAAAATCCAACTGGGACTGGGATTTTGCCAAAATTTCAGGTGGGAAATGGGATTGGGACCCTCCATTCAGGACCCTCAAGTAAGGTTTTTATTTTTAACAAGAAATGCACAAATTATTTTATAATTTGCAACCAGATTTTATAATCTGCATAATTTTACATAAATTTAAGCTGTAAAATAATTTCAAAAGTTAATGAAACTGGTGCGTTGCTTAAAATAGGGGTTTGGCCTCACAAATCCACATAAATGTGCACGTGTATATAAAAACATAACATTTATTAGCAACATCTTTCAAAATAGCGACTACATCATTTTTATGGAGGACCATTTATTTTTGTCCACGGTCGTCCCCTTTGCATTTAAAGAAGCTTCGAGAGAAATGCCTATTTTAACCACTGTACAGGTAAATTCTATGATAATATTTTATCGTAGTCTTAAGTGCATGGTCTTAAGCCTGGTTTTCATATGTCGTAATTCATCGCCGATCATCGCCGAATCAACTTCCCGATGAGGGACTGTGATTATCGCCGACAAACGCCGATAGTTTTTGCGCTCTTTGGCGCGAGTTTTTAATCTTGCAAGATGGCTGCCTTAAATAGAAGGTTATTCCTCAAAAAGAAAATGCTATTGATTATTGCCCTTCTGTTAAAAAAAAGAAAACTGCTGAAACGGAAAAGATATAAAAAAAGAGGTTTTGGGTGAGGTAAATTTATGAAAGAAGAGAAGAATTAGGACAATTTCATAATTTAGTGAATGAACTTAATCTTTTCGATCGGGAGTACTATTTCAGGTAATTTATTTATTTATTTTTATTATTTATCTAAGTACTTCGTCTTAAAATGACTGGTCTCCAATTTGTTAGTTAGTATAAAACTTGCTTCACAGTTTGCTGGATTAATACTCGACTAAATTCTGAACTTTTCTATCATATTTGTTTTAAGATTCCTTCGAATGAGTCCTAATCGTTTTGAGAACTTACTGCAACTTGTGGGTCCCTATATTGTGAAACAACATTGCAGAAGTCGAAAAACAATCACAGCAGCGGAACGGCTTACAATAACTTTAAGATATTTAGCAACTGGAGATTCACAGCAGTCTCAATCGTTTAATTTTCGTGTCGGAAGAACAACAGTGTGCAACATAATACGGGAGACATGTAAATATATTTGGCACGCCCTCAATAAAATTTATCTTAAACCACCCAGGACAGAGGAAGATTGGAAGAAGATAGCAAATGACTTCTTCACGGAATGGAACTTTCCAAATTGCCTAGGGGCTCTCGATGGAAAGCACGTAGCTATAGAGTGCCCAGGATACAGTGGATCACAATATTTCAACTACAAACACTTTTTCAGCATTGTTTTAATGGCAATGTGTGATGCAAATTACTGCTTCACACTTGTCAATGTGGGAAATTACGGAAAGGATAATGATGCTCACATTTTTAATGAATCTGATATAGGAAAGGCTTTCCTCGCAAAACAAATGAACATGCCATCTCCAACAGAAGTGGACAAACATTACCTTCCATATGTGATTGTTTCAGACGAAATTTTTGGACTTAAAAGATGGCTAATGAAGCCCTACCCTGGAAAGGGTCTTGATGAACAGTAAGCTGTTTTTAATTACAGGTTAAGTCGCTGTCGAAGGACAATTGAAAATTGTTTTGGTATTTTATCAGCAAGATGGCGTATTTTTACAAGGCCTATAAGAGCTGCACCAGAAACGGTTGATAATATAGTGAAAGCGTGCTTATGCCTGCACAATTACTTACGGCTAACCGAAAATGCACAATATATTCCAACAGGTTTTGTCGATTCAGAAGATTCATCAGGAAACATTAATCCTGGCGACTGGAGAAGTATTGTCCAGGATGAAGAATGTGCATTGAAACGTACGCATACCGGTCGAGCTTTTAACAGATCATCAAATAAAGCAAAGGATATTCGAGACAATTTTAAAAACTATTTTAATAGTAAAAATGGTTCGCTACCATGGCAAAAGTCTCATGTAAATAGCTGCTAATTTGTAAATGTTGTTATAACCATCTCATTATATATGGAACTCAAACAAGGAACTCCTCCAACTACAACATTTTTTATGTACAGTTTCTCTCTCAAAAATAGAGTAAGCATGTAAAAAGTGTTCATATGTTCAATGTTCATATTAAACTACTTAAAAATGTCAGTGCTAAAAACAGGATCAATTTGAACTTGACAGCACAACAAACAGTGCATTATTCATGCAAGTTGTTGATCATTCTGTGCTGGAAATGGATTGTTAGATGCTGTCCACAGATAATTACCCAGCAAATTTTGTGAACTGGATTGAATTAGGGGTTGTTGCGTGGTAAACTGCATCGGATCTTGCATAGTGAGATTATTGTAGTTACCAAACTGAATGTCCAAAAATATTTTCTCTATTGCGCTTTGGACAACTGCCTAGTTCTTTTCGTCTAACTTTCGCATCCTATTCCTCAGGCTCATGCAATACATATAATCCTCATCCATTTCTTGTTTATCTGCACGTTTCATGGAACTTTCTCGTAGTTTAGTGCTTTCATTGAGACTTGCAATCGACTTATCCAATTGTCGATCGCTTTCCTCTATTTTTCGTTTTCGGCTTGTGGTTTTTCCACTGTTTTTTTATTTTTCCTTGTGTGCTATCTTTAGGAGTGCTAAGTTTAATTGTACTATCTTTATTGGTGCTATCTTTTGTTGTACATATGCTTTCATCCACAGTTTGATTAACAGTTTTCTGAACACTGGCAATGCTGTCATCACTTCCTTCGTCTGAGTTTGTTGAATCATGTGATTCTTCACTGGAATCAACATTATCAGACACAGGTGGTTGATCAGACGTAGAACTCTTCTTAATGTTCTTATCAGACAGCTTAAAATTTCCAGAGCTTTGCCTGCTGATTATAAAGGGCTTCAGCCATAGAAGGTGCTCATATTTTGGATTTACTACAAAATCATCATCTCCTGAACCAGATTTTCCCCTCATTTTGCTAGAACTTGGTTAAAACTCGCAGGAGAACAACTCGTTAGAAAATCAGTAATTAAAGTAAAATTCTTCGGGAGAAAATTGAATTTGAATATTACATTTTCAATGTTTTTCTTATTGCAGCGAAATGTATTTTATTAAATAACTCTGCGAGTTTTCAACATTTTTCATTCAAACTTGGTCAGATAGTAGATCTAGTAGAATCATAGATAATGGAGGTAGGATGGATTGGAATGCCAGCATACATCAAAGCCATGTCCGGTTATATCTTGTGGCTTCCCTCAAACAATGCAAGTTGTGCAAGCAACATTTCAGGTTTATAAGAAATATATTGGCAATTCTCAGAAAATATAAACAGAATGAACTCCAGTTATTTTCCCCGAGCCGGCGGCGCGAAGCGCCGTGCGAGGGTACTAATTCCCCCCGGCTATTTACACCCGGGGAAACGAAAGCATTAGGGAAGTCTGAAGTTCATCAAATATCGCGGGCGTGGGTCACTGTGCGTGTTTCGGTGGGTGGTCGGGTCATCCTCACTGATCTCAAAAATATGGCGGACTGTCATGAATAGCGAACACTGATTGGTCAAATTTAAAATTGGTTGTTGTACGACGAATGACGACTTCAACTGACAGATACTTCATGAAAATATTTTGCTTTTTGCACTGCAATATTTTGTACGTTTGCAAAAAACTTTGACAGCTTTCAAAGCAATTTGTTCTATAAAAAGTTTAATAAAACAATTACGGTATCAAATACCAATTGAAAAGATATGGACTACTGTATGGAGCCAAATGAAGAGCGGCAAGGAAACGACAAGAAAGCCGAACGTCTAGCGAAAAGGAGGGAGCTAGCGAAGACGACAACGTTTGCTCGAGGAGACTGCTGAGGAAAGAGAAGCTCGCCTGGGAAAGCGTAGAGAAGCATGGAAAAAAAGACTGCTGAAGCGAAAGGTAAGCAAAGGCTTGTCTTCACAACGCTATGTACCAATGATACTGTAGCTATATATACAAGTTGAAGTATGATATTCGACCCTCTATATTCGACTATTTCTTCACAATTTTCCAATAAAGAGTTTGTCATGACACGCTCAAGTCAGTATAACCAGACTGTATTTTATTTATATCAGTTATCACAGCCACAGGCAATTTTATGCTGTCAAATACCGTCGGTTGCAACTAAGGGTGAACAGTTGCAGATAAAACATTCTCTATTCTCATTAAAAGGCCTGTAAAAGTTTCCAGTAAGTCTCTAGCCCAACACGTTCAGACCACACAAAGTTTTGTTACTTATTATTGTCCACTGTACACATGGGAAACAACAATTAAGTGTTGTTGTTCTTGACAAACATTGAAGATTCTAATCACGCGAATGTTTTTATGAGCAACTGTTCATCGTTAGTTGCAAGCGACGGTACAAACATTTTTCCGACTGTGACCGAATGTGCAACGATATATTTTTCAAAGTTGTTTATCAATTCCTAAAATTTGTTTATAGTAAAACGGCCTGCTCAGCACTCACTACTCACGATGATTTCATTTAGAAATGCAGTTACCAGGAAAGGAACTGATTCTAAAATATGTAAATTTAAAAGCATTGGCTAACAGAATAAAGCGATGTGAAGACAAGGTACAAACTTTTATAGTTGCTATTTGTTATAAAATCCTATAAATAAACCGATTCAACAATAATATTGCCTCGAATTTGCATATTCTATGCCGCATGTTTATATTTTATTTTTATAGTATAAAAATAAAATTGTAATACTATGAAATAAAATACATTTCTATTTATTGACCAGTACTTATTTAATGTCTTCTTCATCCAGTGGTCAGAGTAAATTTCTACTTCTAGCAAGTAAATATTTGACAAGCAGTTTGGAATAAGCACAGGAATAAGCACAATGAGCCATTTTATAGTAGCAATATGAAAAGTTTTTTTCTTTTTCCATGACTTTTAATGCATCAGCCAAATCCAAGTGTGCCCATCCCCCTCGCCCAGCCATTTTCCTGTAAAGCACATCCCGGGGGTTGGGTATTTCCACTCGAACCTTAGCCCCGGCGGGGCATTTGAAATTAATAATTTCGATTCTTGCACTTCACTTGGTGGAATTAATATTAGAATGTTAGGGTTTGTAATCCAAGTGAGAATATATACATGTATATATTTTGTAATCCAAGTGAGAATATTTTGTAATCCAAGTGAGAATATACAAATGTATAGTACATGTATATATTTTGTGTATATATTTTGTAATCCAAATGAGAATAGTTTGTAATCCAAGTGAGAATATACAAATGTATATATTCACACTTGGATTACAAACCCTAACATTCTAATATTAATTCCACCAAGTGAAGTGCAAGAATCCAAATTATTGAAGTCCACCTTATCACAACCCGCACACCCGATAACCTAAATATACATGAACTTACGGTTCAAGCTCAACAGCTGGCCTCTGTAGCTCAGTTGGTTAGAGCGCTGCACCGGAATCGCAGGGCCGTAGGTTCAATTCCTACCAGAGGACCTTGTGCTGCATTTTTCGCAGTCGTTCCTTGTTAGGTCTTAAAATGTATATATTCTCATTTGGATTACAAACCGTAACATTCTAATATTAATTCCACCAAGTGAAGTGCAAGAATCCAAATTATTGAAGTCCACCTTATCACAACCCGCACACCCGATTACCTAAATATACATGAACTTACGGTTAAAGCTCAACAACTGGCCTCTGTAGCTCAGTTGGTTAGAGCGCTGCACCGGAATCGCAGGGCCGTAGGTTCAATTCCTACCAGAGGACCTTGTGCTGCATTTTTCGCAGTCGTTCCTAGTTAGGTCTTAAAATGTATATATTCTCACTTGGATTACAAACCCTAACATTCTAATACTAATTCCACCAAGTGAAGTGCAAGAATCCAAATTATTGAAGTCCACCTTATCACAACCCGCAAACCCGATTACCTAAATATACATGAACTTACGGTTAAAGCTCAACAGCTGGCCTCTGTAGCTCAGTTGGTTAGAGCGCTGCACCGGAATTGCAGGGCCGTATGTTCAATTCCTACCAGAGGACCTTGTGCTGCATTTTTTGCAGTCGTTCCTGGTTAGGTCTTAAAATGTATATATTCTCACTTGGATTACAAACCCTAACATTCTAATATTAAGTCCACCAAGTGAAGTGCAAAAATCCAAATTATTGAAGTCCACCTTATCATAACCCGCACACCCGATTACTTAAATATACATGAACTTACGGTTAAAGCTCAACAGCTGGCATCTGTAGCTCAGTTGGTTAGAGCGCTGCACCGGAATTGCAGGGCCGTAGGTTCAATTCCTACCAGAGGACCTTGTGCTGCATTTTTCGCAGTCGTTCCTTGTTAGGTCTAAAAATGTATATATTCTCCCTTGGATTACAAACCCTAACATTCTAATATTAATTCCACCAAGTGAAGTGCAAGAATCCAAATTATGAAAGCCCACCTTATCACAACCCGCACACCCGATTACCTAAATATACATGAACTTACGGTTAAAGCTCAACAGCTGGCCTCTGTAGCTCAGTTGGTTAGAGCGCTGCACCGGAATCGCAGGGTCGTAGGTTCAATTCCTACCAGAGGACCTTGTGCTGATTTTTTCGCAGTCGTTCCTGGTTAGGTCTTAAAATG
>CACRXK020011408.1:0-16373 GCA_902702795.2 Paramuricea clavata | reverse complement strand
TCGCGTTGCCAAATCGCGTCCGGTCTGTATGTTAGAGTTATAAACCCAAATTAATTTTTTGGAGCCGATTCGCTCCGAGTCTTGGTTGAATGACTAATTATACCTTGAATCAGTCATGCATCCAATCTGGTTCGGTAGAATGCTGAAAAAGTGAAAAGTTTTATGTGTGGTACACATAAAACTACTGACTACTGTATTGTCATTCGTTCAAGGTGTTCAAGAGCAAAACATAAAGGTAATCAGATAGCGAAAAATAGGTCGGTGTTGGAAGTAGTTTCACAAGATTTATCCTTAAAAACAGGAATTACGCATAATAGTCAGGCAAATAAATAAGGATTTTGGAAGGAAAACTAAAGAATTGTAGAGATCCTTGTTCCGGAATTGTCATTGTGTCAAAGATGGCGGTGCCAGAAGACAGTGTGCATACTGTAAAAACGAAACGATTAAAAACTGACATTAATATCAACGAAATAAAGAGCATTAAATGCTCAGCGGATAATTCATGTCTTCTCGTTGCAAGGAAAGATTCAACGCTGCATGTTTTGCATGTGAAAACTGGAGAAACAAGCTTCGTTTCTGAGCAAGTCAAAGAGTGAGTTTGGACTATCTTCCTTTTTTGTGCTGTTTGCTTTCATGATTTTGCGTTTTATTTTCACATATTGATTTGCTCATCCTGTACTAGTTTATGTACGGAGATATACAACCTATGAATAGAACGTTGCATAGTATATACCATTATCAATTATGCACATGCAAAGTTTTATTTAATTGGTGGTTTGCAATCAATCCTTGAGCTGTATAATGTCTCAATCAATTCCACGGGTGCCCAACACCCCCCCGGGCGTTTGTCGGGCTTTTGTCATTTTGGCGAAAAAACATTGCAAATGCCCCAGTATAGGGTCCAAATAATGCAACAAAATCCCCACCCTTGGGGACTTACATTGATGCAAATGCCCCACCCTTGGGGGACAAAATATAAGTTTTCTGAGGATTTCTGATCCAAAAAATCGAATCCAAGCTCTATCACGTATCAATATATCTGTATTTAAAATCGATTCTATAGCCATTTCGTTTTAAAACGTTTTTAATTAAAATATTGAAGTCAGTCTCAAAACTTTATATAGCAATATCACACTGCAGAAGTAAGTCAATGTATCAACAGGATGGACAAGAAAAAAGTCTTGTGTATGTCCGCCATGATTAATTTGCGATACGCACGCTCATGTAAACATGCGTACTAAAGTACGGCTAAATGGCGAAACAAGCAATAAATATTCGACTTTTTAGCCTCGAGCAAATTCCCCACCCCGGGGCTAACTTGCAGAAAGCAAATGCCCGACCCTGGGAACAAGTACAGTTGAGAATGCCCGACAAACGGGGGGGGGGGGATGGGCAACCATGGAATTGATTGAGACATAAGACAAAGATACGGAGAGCAAGTTTGAGGAAAACGAGTTTGAAAGACAATAGCTGTTTAAGTCCATCAGATTCACCATCATCATCACCACCACCATCATCAGAACCACCATCATCAGAACCACCATCATCAGCACCATCTTCATCTTCACCACCATCATTGATCATGGTGATGATGATTGTGGTGATGGTGATAGAGTGTTGATGGTTGTGATAGAGTGTTGATGGATGATAGAGTGTTGATGGTGATAATGGTGGGTGATGATGTGGTCATGTTGATGGTTCTGGAGATGGTGGTGGTGATGATGATGGTGATGGTGGGCAGGTGATGTATGATGATGGCAGTGTTGATGATGGTGGTTTGATGATGGTAGTGGCATTAGTGGTGGTGATGATGGTGGCGATGATGATGGTGATCAGGATGGTGGTGATGGTGTTGTTAACTTGGTGTTGGTTACTTGGTGTTGGTTAGGGGATTGTTCTTGCCTTCAGCTATCTGGCTTCTCACAATGAAATAGCAGGCCAGGTCATTTAACACAAATTTCTAGATTTATGTGGAGCACTCCTGGAAACACTTCAACGCTGAACAGAAGTCCGACCTTTGCTGTCTTACATCATGATGGAAGTGTTGAAGTATTTGACGTTCAAAAGAAAAGTGTTATCAAGAAACAAACAGAAGAGAAGTCTCTGACACATGTTGGATTGTTAACTATTGCAAACATTCAAGGATTATTGAAAGGAGAAGGTAGATTTTTTATTTATTTATGGAATTAACCCATTGAGCACCAGCACCCTCCCCTTGACCAGTAAAATTGTCTGGCATTAGACAGAGTAAAATAATAAAGTAGGGAGTATTATTGTGCAATGCCACTTAATAGGTTAGGCTGCAATTCACAGGGATGGATCCAGCATGATCTGGTAGGGGGGGGGGGGGGCTCTGGTGCAGACTGCCGAGTTGTGTCGCTCATGTGTGCCGCCCGCCCATCAACTACTGTATTTGAATTGTAATTGTTGTTCACAGTTCACTTATCATCATGTTATTACTCAAATTACTGTATCTCATTTTGTCTTTTTTGCTTTATCATAAAAATAGCACCCCCCCTGCACCCCTCTGGTCAGGGGGAGGGGGGTGTGCACCCCCTCCCAGTAAATCCATCCCTGAATTCACTCCTATAAACCCTTAGAAAACCTGCTTATGATTCTTAATCCAAATCATTCTTTTTCAGAAGTGTCTCTGAAATCATTTAAAATTATTGATTCTCAGCAAGTTTCATCAACAGACGATGACCATGTAGATCATGTGACATTGTTATTTGGTGGCTATCTTATTGTGGTGTTGTCGTTTGGCCTGGTTGCATCATCTGATCTTGTGAGATGGTGTGAGATTGTTAAGGATATATCCAGTGTACCATTCCTGTTGCCCCAACAAGCAATTGCTGATGTCAGTGTTGCCAAGGAGATGTTGTTTATCTTGTATCAACATGGAATGGTGAGTGGCAACAAAGGGTTCTTCTCTTAGTCTAGTCCCAGGTCTTCCCATGGGACTGGATAGATTTTGACCTGTGGGAGAAGGCTTAGTGGAATTTGTCAACTTGGTCTTAGTCCTACATGTATTGTCTTCAAATATTATAGATAGTTGTATACAACATGATAAATTGGACATTTTATGGATGGATTGATGCATTTCAATCAATTGAACAACATTCTAAAGGTACGATGATTCCACAAAGCATTTCTACATACTGTATATTTCTTTACTTGCTGACAGTTATATATTGTAACTTTCTCTTGTACAGATGGGATTGGACAACCTTCACCAAAACGACCAACAGCAAAAATCCTTGATGTTGATGACACTGCATTCACTCTTAATATCTGTGATGATAGGAACTATGTGACCGTTATTAGTGTAAATAAATACTTTGAGTTTTTTCCTTCAAATTTGGAGTCCAAGGATGGTGTGGTGAAAGCTACAGAGAGGGAGAGACCGGGTAGAAACCAGGAGTTGGAGCAGAATCTGTGTGGTGATGCATTTTGGCGAAGCGAGATCTCAGCAATTGCTAGAAAACTTGATGGTGATTCAGGTATAGTGTAGGTGATGATGGTGATGATGGTAGTGGTGATGGTAATGGTGATAGTGATGGTGGTTGTGGTGATGATGGTGGTAGTGATGATGGTGGTGATGATGACCATGATGATGATGGTTGTGATGGTGATCATGATGATGATGGTAGTTGTGATGGTGATGATTATGGTACTAATGGTAGTGGTGTTGATGAAAATGGTGATGGTGATGATGATAATGATGATGATCAAAATGGTGACAGTGATGGTGGTGATGATGGTAGTTGTGATGGTGATGATTATGGTAGTACTGTTGATGAAAATGGTGATGATCTTTCTTTTGTTAGACAAGACCACTAAGAAAGAAATCCGGCAACATTTGAAAACTAAAGAAACCGACCTAGATCACCCGTTTGTTGAAACACCATGGTCAATCATTATTTCCTCACCCCCCTGGATGAATGATTTTATAGTGATTGATCTGTATTCATCATCAGACTCATTCTTACTTTGGTTGGAGTCGAGCAACACTAGAGAGACATGTGACAATCATGGTGTTTTATGTTGTTGGGTTGAGTGGAGGGCAGAGTATCTAATTAATGTGTAAGTCCACACTCTTGCATTGCTTGCCGTTTGCTGCAAATTTTGATCCCTAAAACTTTCACGTCTACGACAGATTTTTGTGGACTACTACCTACATTGGTGCTTGTGTTTGAGATATAATTTCGTGTGTTGCACTTAGGGTTTTGTTTTGCACTGCAGGTTTTTAGAGAAGACGTTTGTTGCATCTGGAGGACATTCTACAAAACCTCTTTATCTTTTAACAAACAACGCGATAGCGGTACCCATATTTGATACCACACAAAATGAACTGGTTAATAAGGTATGATGGATTTGAAGTCTTTGTTGTCACCATCAGTTTACCATCATCACCCCACCATCATCATCATCATAAACATCATCCCCCCATTATCACCATCATTATCACCATCATCACCATCTTTACCCCACTATTATCATCATCACCATCATCATCAACATCTTCACCCCCATCATCACGACCACCACCATCATCATCACCACCATCATCATCACCATCTTGATCATTACACCATCCTCGCCACCACCATCATTATCACCATCATCACCATTATCATTTTGCCACCATTATTACCCTGTTATCATCATCATCACCACCACCATCATTATCACCATCATGACCATTACACCATTATCACTGTGCTGCCACCATCATCGGCATCATTACCTCTTTCCACTTAGATAATCACATACCAGAACGTGGCCATGGCAGAGAAATTATGCTACCTCAATGACTGGGATCATTTTGCTGTACCCATCAGCGCTCTCGAGGCTGCACTAAAACATGGCCAACTTGATACTGTCGCTTTTTATTTGAAGACTAAAGGCAAAGGTACTACAGCATTTCCAGTGGCGTACAGTTCACGAAATATTGCGGGGATTAGGTTGCCACCATACGAACACCTTTTCTAGCCTGAAATCATGATGGTTCTCTAAAATTTTTGCCGTAAATTTGATGCAATAATATAGCTTAATTTATAGCCTACCAATGCTCTAAAGTAAAAAATTATCGTGAAAGCTTTGTTATACAGTTATTCAGCTATCATGTTTTAAAGACTTTCAGAAATTACTGGGGGGAGGTTGCCCCCCTGGCACACCTAGTATTTACCACTGAATATGTCTGAAATTCAACTTGGCAATAAGTATGATCATATTGTAATATTTCCTGACCGTTTACATTTTCAACCAGCAAAACATATACGTTTTCACCATTTAGCTTTTACTACAACAGCGGCTGAAAGTGAAACAGTAAACCCAGCCAGAGCTCTGTCACCTCTCTCACCTAGCAGCTCCTTCACGTCGAAACATCTGTACATGAAACCAAGTCATTCCGAGGATCTGATGGAGCAAATCAAAGCTGTTGTTGATATCTTACTACAGACTATTACTGCGCGGTCTAAACGTAAGTGATACGTAGCGTTAACTCAGCACGATCGTAAACCAAACTAATAAAGCATTAAATACAGTAGTACTTAAAGACCATGTCAAGTCTGTTCTGCGCATCAGTTAGATCTGCTCATAACAAAGGGGGACCCACAGATATAAACATTGCCCAAATTTTGCATATTTTGAACTTTTTTGAATTGAAACATACTCTAGCTTATATTCATTTACAAGTATAGCGAACCAGAAAAGTGTTAGATATTCAGTTAGTATATCATATTTTACAAATATAGCAGTTCAAAATCTAAACAAAGGATTTGTTGACATTACGAACTTGACATGATGAAACCTATCTACAGTATACTTAAAGTGCCTATGCAAGAAAATTTTTTTTTATTGAATTGCAAAGTTCATTTGAAATCATAATGTAACTTTTTTTCTAAAACCTTGTTATCTTTCCTGTGTATCAAGATGATATTGGAATTTGTTTGGCATGCAAATATATGACTTAAGTGACGTCACACTGCATAGTGTATTTTACAGAAGACTGTGAGCCCAACTGTCTTTTAGTTTGATAAAATTGTCATTAACTCAAATTTGCAGACGAAATGATAGCTTTGATAGTTCTTAAAGTGTATAACTTTGAATGTCAGTGGAATTATCACATGTTTGGCGAGGAAACGTTTTCTTTCTAAAAACTCATTATGCAGTACGTCATTTAAGTCACATTTGCGTATCAAACAAAGTCGAAAATGTTGACATACAGGAAAGATAACAAAGTTGTAGAAAATACTTTGCAATTCGATCATAGAAAAATTCTTGCATAGGCACTTTAATGTAGTCGGTCATACAAGTCTCCGACGTGAAGTTATGGAACATCTGCGTCCTCTTTCGGTAGGCAAACACAGTGTGCAGTTTACAAGCCAACTGCTACAGATGAGTCTGGACTACGTGAATGGATTGATGCAAGATGCAGTCAATTATCTAGATCGAGAGATGGGGAGTAAGGTGGACAGAGAGCGTGTTCCACACATACTTACCTATCTTACTGCCAAGACTATGGAATTGAGGGCATTTCAGTACGGGATACCAGCGTTTCGGGGTGAAGGCAGAGAGTGCCAAGACGAGGGAGAGATACAGGATATTATATTTGAAAAATGGTCTGGAATGGACGATAAGGTGAGTTTGTTTGGATTATACTGTATACAGTCGAGAACAGTATGTGCCAAGTGTAGGTAGTGGCAATAATAATAAGAAAGATTTGGATTGGTAGGAATGAAACTACTGTACCTGAAAAATACAAGGAGAACTTCGAAGCGCCTTCGCTCGAAACGTCGAAGTTCTCCTTGTATTTTTCATGTAGTTGCATCCCTATGAATCCGAAGCTTTCTACAAAGTCAAGAGTCGAACAGGTTGTTCCATTAAAAAACTAGTTCATATAATTCTAAGACTGCAGTGTACAATGAAAAATACTTTTTCTTATCTTTCTGAGAATGGTTCTAAAAAGAATCGAAACATTGCGCGTCCTCCAATATACAAGCGTTAAGACTCGCTACCAATCTCTGTTGACTCGATAGCTCAACCTAACATTTTTAACTATATGACATTTCAGGATGTTATCAGCGATGCAATTCTTAGCTGTCACATTCCTTTGGCTCAAGGATATTTCCTGACTAAGACCGAGTCCAATACAGCACACGACGGATCTTTAAAGTACATTATCGAAACTGGACTGCGAATTGTTTTGGAGGTTTTGGCAAGAAAAGATATCGCGACCGCAACAGAAATGATACGAAATATGGTACTGTCTTTGGTTTGAAGATGTTATAAATCTCATGTTATAAGTTTTACCAACACTGAGCATTTTGTTGTGTTCTTTCAGGGAGAGGATGTAGTCCAACTGGTCAGAAATATTTGTCTGAAAACATTTGATCGTCCTTTGAGAGATTACTTGGTATGATTTCAATAATCTAGGAGAGCACTCGTGATCAAACTGATTGTCGCTAGTCAATATAAATAAAGTGACAGTAGACCAGTGGACCGATAAAAGAGAGCTCTCTCTAGGAAGAAAAATTTAGATGTGATAGAGCTATCCAGTATAGATAAAGTTATTTTAGTTCAGGTTTCCTCCTGTAGTAACACTGGATCAATAAGAGATGATATCCTAACTGGACCCCCAAGGAGAACAGTTTAGAACTTATGGAGGTACATGTATCCAGTATAGATAAAGTTAGTTTAGTTTAGGTTTCCTCCTGGCTGTAGTAACACTGGATCAATAAGGGGTGATATCTTTACTGGACCCCCAAGGAGAACAGTTTAGAACTGATGGACTGATGGAGGTATCCACTATAAATACAGATAGTTTAGTTTAGGTTTCCTCCCGTAACTGTATCAATGAGAAATGTTCCTCACTGGACCTCTATACATTAGGGAAAACATGCAGTTTAGAACTGATAGAGCTATCGAGTATAAATAAAGTCAGTTTATTGGACACACATAGTCATTACTAACAGTACACTTCTATTGTTTAGATCGAGCAGCTGCAAAGTTGGGGAGAACTACGAGAAGAGGAGATCAGTTCAGTGAAGTACCTCGCCACACTAGAAAGTATTTATGACAATCAATCATTTGAAAGTTGTCAAATACGACGATCCCAGCAGCAAGAAGATCTGTAAGTGAGGATCACAGTGGTCATACATAAAGCAAGCCTCGTTTACTCTATCAAAGTTTCTGTGATCACAGTAGGAATTTTGCGTAGGTAAATTCAAAGTTTTGAAGGATTTGTAAGAAATCTTTTAAGGAAACTGACTCACTGTTTAACATTAAGTCAGTTTCCTCAAACATTTCTAACAAATCCTTCTGAACTTAGAATTTACCGATGCAAAATTCCTACTGTGATCACAGAAAGTTGGACAGTGTGAACCTGCCTTTAAAGCCACAACTGAATCAAACTTTGTTTTCAGTTTTGATGACCTTGGTCTACTGCGGCATTCAATGGAGCCGCGCTCGCCACGCAGGAAAATTGTTCCTGTCAAAACGGGCAGTATTGCTCAACAATATCAAGCATCAATGGTAGGCATAAATTCATTTTACATGCATAAGCTGCTATTTCTGTGTCTGAACCGTACCCCAAAAAGATTCAGAATACTATACCATATATTCGATGTATTTAGATATCGCGTGTGGCGGGAGGTTACTGTGAAGTTTTACTGGACTGGATTATTTCTTGGGACACCAACACCAGAGAACGAATCTTACTGGAAATGTTGTCTCATGATGAAAAAGGTTATTATGAAAGATATCCCAAAGGAAATTACCTGGGCACACTCAACTATCTTTGTTTGTACTGGATAGTTTTATCACTTTTAAACTGTTGTTCCTAGAGGTCCCGTAAGGATCATCTCTTATTGTTCCAATGTTACTACAGGAGGAAACCTAAACTAAACTAACTTTATTTATACTGGATAGCTCTATCAGTTCTAAACTGTTGTCCCTGGACGTTCAGTAACAGCCATCCTCTATTGGTTAAGTGTTACTACAAGACGAAGCCTAAATTAAATATTATGTTACAATTATTTTATTCAATGTTTTATCTGTAGCCTTCCAGAACATGCATTGTATGGTATCAGAAAAATCTTTATGGCAATATTTAAAAGCTCATTGTGAGACAACTCGTATTATCGAGTGGATTGTTAATACTGCCCAAGCAGACGAGTCCTCAAACCTGCCTCCTTTAACACTGGAAACACGCAGTGATCTGTCTGAATGCACTGCCTTTGTTCAAGAATTTATCTTAGATGAACTAACTAGGTACAGTGTTAGAATAAAGTTATCCTACAGTACATACACGTACGTACATATTATACTGCATTGAATTTAAATTCAAGTATTGAAAGAACTAAGATTTAACTTTACACTGGGAAATTATTTTGGTGGCAATCTTAATTTGCCCGCGCCCCCCAACCCCCACCCCCTCCGCCTATATTTGACGAAGTGTCCACCACAGCCAGCTTTACAGCTCCAGATTTTGCTCTGAGTTATCACCATGACACTACCCAAATTGTGCCTTTTATTCCAATGCTGAAAACCGTGTCTATAAAGCTTACCGAAAACAGGCATATCTTAGTTTATAGCCATAGTACAAAACTGTGGCCAATAGAATAGAACAAAGGTAACTAGACATTAGGAATATATGTATTATCCAGTCATGTAGATAATTACAGAGCTTAGTTACTTTTGTTCTATTGTATATTTCTGTAAACTAGAAGAATAGTAACTAGGTATGTGAGTTATCTAATGTTGTCAAGAAACGTTAGCCAAATTTGTCTATTACATTTCTACGATAATTTTTCATTTCAGAAATGGGCTTTTTTCAAGCAACCTACTACAAGACTTTCCCCGCCTTCTTCGACACCTTTGCCGCACCGACACGCTGTTTATGAAAATCCATCCGCTGCATGAAGTTGCAAAGACGTGTGGTCCGAGTCAAGAACCTGGACCCGAGGCTGTACACTCCACCAAAACATTTCACCAGAAGTTGATCAAATATTGCTCCGAAAATAATTTCATGAATTTGTTGTATTATTATTTGGATTTTTACAGGTAAACTGTGCTTTTGGAGAATAGTGAGACCTTTAGAGAGAACAGTTTAGAACTGATAGTACAAATAAAGTTAGTTTAGTTTAGGTTCCCTCCTGTAGTAACACTGGATGAATAAGAGATGATCCTTACTGAACCTCTAAGGAGTACTAGGAAGAACAGTTTAGAACTGATAGAGTTATCCTGTACAAATAAAGTTAGTTTAGTTTAGGTTTCCTCCTGTAGCAACACTGGATCAAGAGATGATCCTCACTGAACCTCTAGGGAGAACAGTTTAGAACTGATAGAGCTATCCAGTACAAATAAAGTTAGTTTAGTTTAGATTTCCTCCTGTAGTAATATTAACTGGATCAATAAGAGATTACTTTTACTGGACCTCTAAGAACAAACGAAACGATGCAGCTATCTGGTATAATATATGAGCAGACGTTAACAAGATTTTGATGTTTTGTTTATTTATATCAGACTATGCCAGACCACGGATGAATGTGAAGAACTTCTGTCTGATGGTGTCGACAATGAAGTTGATATGTTACTGAAATTTCGTCTGGTTGGTTTGTATCCTTCGGGTAAGATTTCAAAAAATGGCGAATTCTGTTCCAAACTATTTTCTATGCTTATTTTCTATTTTATTTCAGATCCGTCAGTGATGAGCTCGATGAGTTTTTCAAACAGCAAAGCGATATTTCGGTCAACGTCCTTCTCCATCAGGGAAATGCTGGACAACAAGCGACCAATCATGGCAATCGCAACCTGTCTATACGCACCTGTTGCGATGGCAAAGGTAACGGAAATTTGCTTTGGTTTCTGGAAACACCACGAATAAGATGCGCATGCTCATCTCACACATGTCGCACGATTCCCCGTTATTTCACGGAACTCACAGGACGTCGGTAGCGCAATCATCCAAGCAAATGTCTTTCACCTTGGAGATCGCGGATTCCGATTCTCACTGTGGAATCATGACACTTATGTGAAAAGAGTCGGTCAATGTTCTACCGAACGTCGTGGGTACTCCGGTTTCCTCGAAATTCCTCCCACAGGAAGTGTTGACAGTGTGGGTTGGGATTATCCCCCTAACTGACCCTTTCACCGTGGCTGTGCTCCATGATCAGACAGAGTCATAAAGGCCATTTTCCATTGCAGTCGCTTTGCCCGCGCGGGCGGAGCGACCAATTTTAATCATGTGAAAAAATCAGTCGCGCGGGCACGCCAAGAAAGTTGAATGTAGTTCTACTTTCATGGCGTGTCCGCGAGCATTCAGGCGGACAAAAAATGCACAGGTTAGGCAACTACAGAGAAAGTTGAGTAATGTTCGCTCCGCCCACACGGGCAAAGCGACTGCAATGGAAATTGGCCTTAAGCTGGCTGCCAGAGGCCTTCTTACAAAGCCTTCGACTCGAGCAGGTTGAGTTGCGTCCTTCGCAATTCAGCTTAGTTCTCAGCTGCAAGTAAGGATGATTAATAATTATTTATTTGTTTGTTTGGCTATACTTGGAAACTTAATGAGCGCAAATATTATTCCTTCACTCACAAAATGTATGATCCATATTGCATCGTCTTTTTCACAGATTTTAAATCCCAGTACAAGAAGTGAAGATGTTTGGCATTTGGATGAAAGAATTTTAAGAAGTTCCCTCAGCGGTTATCCTAGACTATCTTCTGCTTTGTTCCCAAGATCTGCCAACCAGAACCTCAAGGAAAATC
Organism: Paramuricea clavata; assembly: GCA_902702795.2. Lineage (NCBI taxonomy): Eukaryota > Metazoa > Cnidaria > Anthozoa > Malacalcyonacea > Plexauridae > Paramuricea > Paramuricea clavata. The sequence goes on along the minus strand of CACRXK020011408.1, from coordinate 4,604 downwards.
CCGATATCACACTCTACGAACTGCTACAGGTAATTCCTACAGATCGGAAGACCCACTTTTCTGTTGTGTTTATTTCCTGTATGTAAGAAATGAAAAATGTTTCGCTGGCGTTCACTGAGTTTTTGAAGCTTGAAAAAATTAGCCTCAGTGCAAGTCGCAAATCAACTCATGAGATAACGGTCTAAACAACGTGGAATTTTCGGTATAGCGTAGTTTGAGCATGAAAATTTCAATTCTGGGACTATTTTTGCTAAAGTGCTGTACATATATAGCGAGGTGGAAAATTGATGACGGTAGCTAAGAAATTATGTTTGTATTTTATTTGATGGCTTGGTTCGGGTCTCAAATTTAATGGTATTCATGGTTTATTGTTGTTTTAGGGAAATTGCTCGTTTGAAATCTCTGGCTTGTTTTCATGGCAATCGACAAATAATCTGGCAATAAATGGAGGTACATGATTATAGATGGAAATTACGAGTGTAATTTTTTGCCATTTATGAGACTCGACCTATAGGCAACTAAGCCTATATTTGCATTTTTACCAACTGCTCCTGGTTGGGTTGATAAATGTATAAATATGTCCAATATAGCCATCGGTTGTCAGGTGGTGAAGATGGTGTAAGGTCAAATGCTTTGTTTGTCAGATGCTTTGTTTGTCAGATGCTTGTAGTGTGGCGTCAGATGGTGTAGGATGGTTAGATACCCAGCTGTTGTCTGGTGGTGAAGATGGTGTCAGGGGGGGGGGGGGTATTTGTTAACCTACAATTGTGCATATATTGTGTTGCCTCGTTCTTTCAAAAACATTTATACCAACACTACAATTCAATTGTGCATGATATACAGTACAGTATATTGTGTTGCCTCGTTCTTTAAAAAACATCTATACCAACACTACAATTCAATTGTGCATGATATACAGTACAGTATATTGTGTTGCCTCGTTCTTTCAAAAACATCTATACCAACACTACAGTTCAATTGTGCATGATATATATTGTGTTGTCTCGTTCTTTCAAAAACATCTATACCAATAATGATAAATAGTTGGCCCGGGCTAGCGATCAAAATCTTTGCTAAAATAAATACATTTTATGTCGCTCGTAGGTGTATCAACGGACATGCCTCATTTCTCACACAAGGCGCTGGTGGAAAGATTCGGACACAAAGAAACTCTGACTTATGTTTATTTCCTGAGACATGGTCGACCCTCCTTCGCATATGCCTCCTTCATGACAAAATACCAGCACAGGAAATATATTCCAAAAACAAGGTATAGTAAACTAGATAATACAATTATCACTTGTATTCCCGAGGTCTCAGTAAATAAGTGTTTTACTATATAACAAGTGTCAAACAGTCAAAGTTTCAATAATTTAAAAAAAAATCAAACTCAAATTCTATTCCCAACTCAAATTGAATTCCCAGCTCAAATTCAGTTCCCAGCTCAGGTTCAAATTGCAGCTCAAATTAAATTTCCAGCTCAAATTTAATTCCCAGCTCAAATTCAATTCCCAGCTCAGGATCAAATTGCAGCTCAAATTCAATTTCCAGCTCAAATTCAGAGAGTTAAGTGTTAGCGCCTGGTGTTAGCGCGCGAACAACATCCTGTTATCGTCAACATCCCTGCTTTCTCATTGATAGTGTCACGAAAGCGACAAAGAAAACTTATCAACTGGCTGTCACACATTTCGACAACAACCGCATTGTATTCAGTTGTGTGGCGTTCCTAGAACTACTTTCTGTCGACACCACGTTTCTCAGAATCGACGTCGCCGCCGCCAAACGTTGCTTACATCCGGGGAACAAGGGGGAACTCCAGTGTTCCACGATCGAGGAATTGAAAAATATTGTAGTGGCGAAATTATTGAAGTGTGCTAGAGACAAACAGCAGAAACCTAAGGTGTTGGTCAGGATTTTGGAATCGTCGACCAAGAGTATTATTAGCAAAGAAGGCCTTGAACGGTTAGTTGGGTTAATGTATTTAGTGAATGGACCTACTTCCTAATGAACAAAATTTTGATCTGGACAAGTCTACACAAAAATTTTATCACAGCTTATCAAGTTTCGTTGCGAAATGTTGTAAAATGCGGATAATATAGCCGTGCGAAGTTTGCCGTTTTTCAGTCATTTTGTATTACGCACGGGAAATTGATACCTTTTTTTTAGAAAGCGGTATCAATTTCCCGTGCTTGATACAAAATGACTGAAAAACGGCAAACTTCGCAAGGCTATATTATCCGCATTTTACAACATTTTGCAACGAAACTTCGGAATATTACTAATTTTGTGGTGCTCTTTCAAGCTGTGGTTAAATGTTTGTCTAGACTTGTCTAGATCAAAATTTGTTCATTAGGGAGTAGGTCCATTTGTCTTGAATAATGTTCTCCCTAGAGGTCCAGTAAGAGTCATCCCTTATTGATTTGGAAACTGAAGTACTTTCTCACTGAATTGTAAGCAGACGACGAGTGTATATTGCAGGATGAAACATTGGCAAGAGAGACGAAATACACACACACTGAACGAACTAAATGTATTCCTGTCGTTTCAGAACGTCAAGAGAAGCCAGTCAGTATTGGTCATTACCTGTTCTGTTCTGCCGTTCACACAACATGACCCTAACACCTGCGTTCTTGATTGACTGTGCAAAGGCTGACAAGTGGCTGACATTCTTATGTCATGCACAGGCAGCTCAGTTTCCTAAAAATCAGGTATGATGTCAAACCCCGGTACAGCACACTCTGATTTAGATACTTAAGCCCGGTCAACCGAGGATGAGAGTTGATCAGAGTTGGCCGTCACGCATTGTTACAGGGATATTTCAAGCTCTAGATTAGCAAAATAAAGGTTTGATGAATGTTCCAACTATGTTTTAACTTAAATATAATACATGATAGTGTTGGGAAAGCATTAAGAACAGCTAACCAAGCTCGCGTGACTGCCAACTCTCGTGCACTCTCATCCTCGTGTGATCCGGAATTTACAGTACCAACACGACGCAATATTACTATCCTAACCTCTCTAGGTGTTGAGTATTGCCCAACATCATTTTGACAGCAATACTCTGAAAGAACATCTTCATCAAGCCTTGGTTAACATTGTTACGGTGGATATCAAAGACGGTGGGACCCCAAAACGGAAAGGGAAGGTAATTTTGTGCACCAAACCTATACCAAACGATGTTTATTTATACTGGATATGTCTAGCAGTTCAAAACTGTTCTCCCTAGAAGTCCAGTAAGGATCATCTCTTATTGATGCAGTGTTACTACAGGAGGAAACCTAAACTAAACTAACTTTATTTATACTGGATAGTTCTATCAGTTCTAAACTGTTCTTCCTATAGAGTTCCCGTAAGAATCATCTCTTATTGATGCAGTGTTACTACAGGAGGAAACCTAAACTAAACTAACTTTATTTATACTGGATAGCTCTATCAGTTCTAAACTGTTCTCCCTAGAGGTCCAGTAAGAATCATCTCTTATTGATGCAGTGTTACTAAAGGAGGAAACCTAAACTAAACTAACTTTATTTATACTGGATAGCTCTATCAGTTCTAAACTGTTCTTCCTAGAGGTCCAGTAAGGATCACCTCTTATTGATCCAGTGTTACAGTAGGATGAACTCTAAACTTTTTTCCAATTTTCATTCATTGTTCAGTTTCCTCCAACAAGAAGGGACATTCGTTCCCAATACCTTTCACGTGTTATCGGAGTCTCGCAGTCACCCGGAAAATCCGAAATGATGTCAAAGACTCCGGAAAGACCCGAACCACAGGCGGCAGCTGGCGAACCTGCAGAAGCGTCAACTGAGCTTGAGTTTGAACTGGATAGCGAACTGAAATTGGATGAAGGGGAAGGATTGGAGGATGAGCATGAACTGGAAATGAAATCTGGAGTAACTGCCACGAATGGTAGGGAGAAGTACAGGGCTTTAGATCTGTCGTCATTCTCTTGCATGACTTCTGTACAACATCAGATAGCTTTAGGGTAGCTCACATTCAAGAACATGTACTACCTCTGCATGATCTAACCATGCTTAACTCAGCAGTGAGTTCTGTACAACATCAGATCACTTTAAGGTAGCTCACATTCAAGAACATGTACTACCTCTGTATGATCTAACCATGCTTAACTCAACAGTAAGTTCTGTACAACATCAGATCACTTTAAGGTAACTTACAATCAAGAACATGTACTACCTCTACATGATCTAACCATGCTTAACTCAGTAGTGAGTTCTGTACAACATCAGATCACTTAAAGTAGCACACATTCAAGAACATGTACTACCTCTGCGTCATCTAACCATGCTTAACTCAGAAGTGAGTTCTGTACAACATCAAATCACTTTAACGTAGCCCACATTCAAGAACATGTACTACCTCTGCATGATCTAACCATGCTTAACCAGGCTCAGCAGTCAGTTCTGTATAACTTCAGATGATTTTAAAGTAGTCCACATTCAAGAACATGTACTACCTCTGCACGATCTAAACATGCTTAACTCAGCAGCAAGTTCGGTACAAAATCAGATCACTTTAAGGTAGGCCACATTCAAGATCATGTACTAAACCTCTGCATGATCTAACCATGCTTAACTCAGCAG
>CACRXK020011407.1:0-16375 GCA_902702795.2 Paramuricea clavata | reverse complement strand
ATCTTTCTTAAAATATTCAAAAGCATTAAACAATTCATCCCTCGAAAGAAACAAAAACTGTCCTTCGCATTCACTTGAAGCATCTTCCATTGTTGTTTTTAAATTTTCGCGCAATTAACTTCGCGCAATAATATGAAACCTCTGACGTCATTTTGGAAAAAAATTCTAAATCCTAGCAACTTCCGGTCTTAAGAATTTTGACGTCACTGTACGTTAACGCTATATGATCTAACGCCGACCAGCTGTTTCCGCCATGAAAATACAAAAAATGTTTGGCCGCGCGGGTAGGGGACTGAGAATGACGCGCATGAATGGCTTCAAAATCCGCCATCTTTGGCTTCACTTTTTGATTACGTCAATGACTGAAGTCAGCCTTCCATGTATATAGTTCACTGGGTTGTCAACGAAATGAAGTCAAAAAAATGGCGGATTTTGACGTTTGCTCACGCCATTTCCATGACAACTGGTCCGTAATTCTCACACAATTGCCACTGACCAACCGCGATCCTGAGCTTCAGACGACGTTTTCACCCCCCTGGTTTTGGCAGTGTTTTACCACAGATGAGGTAGATATAGATATCTACCTCATCTGTGGTTTTACTGTTTTTACAACTTTTTAGTTAAAAACATAATACTTTCTCGTATTTTGCTGGGTTTTTTTACAACTTGGAAGGAATTAAAGTGCCGTTTTGCTCCGCTTGCTGATGCAACAATTTACTTTACATAAAGGACGAGTAATTCTTTTCACAGGTAAGATTTATGGGACGGATAGTACGAAATTTATTATAAAAATATTTTGTCAAAATTCAACACTCGTTCACTCATGTCAAATGAACTGCAAATATTTGAATATTGGACATAAATGTCATAAAAAACCTTGTAAAATTTGTGGTCATAAGATTCATTGTTTTGTTTTAGCCCTGGCGATGTGTCTTACACAGATTATGGTGTGAAAATAATTTATTAACAATGGTGTAACTTTACTTTTTTGACCACTTGCCCTGAGGGCAAGTTGGACTTGAAAATTAGTCGCCCTGAATAAAATTCACTTGCCATCAGACAATGGCCACTGGGGTACCTAGGTAGGGGGTATAGATTAAGGGGACAACATGTCGACCTGTTCTCCCGTTTGGCCCACAAAAAAACAAAATTTGATTCAAATACATGCACTATAAAAAATTTATCCGACAATGAAACCATAAACTTAAAGATGCCCAGCTTTTTGTGGCAAGGCAACTTGCCCAATCTGGCAAGCAAGATAAAACGTTTACTTGCCCGTCATGATATTCACTTGCCCCGGGCAAGTGTTAAGTTACACCTCTGATTAATACACTTATTATAATATAGACCAGGATTAGCACATGCAAGGCCAGGGAGGGGAGCAAAATAGCCAGGGCCACTAGTGCTACACTGGATTCACTTGTTATATAACATCAACATATAGTTGTAGTAATGGCTCACATACTGATACAATAAATTGACTGATCCGATTTTGCCATATAATCAAGTGACAAATATTAAGAGACTCCAGAAACTGTTAAATTTGATGTTGTGAGCAGTGGCATAGCCAGTAAAACAGAAGTGGGGGAACAATCAATGGCGTCATTAAGAAATTGGTGGGTGGGTCGGTGAGGGAGCTGCCGAAGGCATGAGCCTGTTAGCGGGTCTGGGGGCACGCTCACCCAGAAGATTTTGAAATCTGAAAACATCCACATCATCCCTACATAGGAAATGTGAAGTTGCAAGCCCCCATCCTATTTATAGTGCATTTTGCTTTTCTCAGGAGTAGATTCCTCCTCTCCAGACAGCATAAATGTTCTCCATGTATAGTTGGAGTGTGGTGGATTTTTCTGGAATATGACTTTCAAACCATACATGTATTTCCACAACAAGAGTGGAATACACAAAGAACTACAACAAGAATATTTTTATTAATTAAAATTAACCTAACTGTGGAAACCTTCCTCTCTCTTGAACAAATTGTTATCTTTCCCTGTGATTGTCTTGACTTTCATGAAATTGGTTACAGAGAAACTATGATTAAACTAGTGGATAATGATTTGCCATTTCAGTACTATGTAAAAGGAACTTTATTAATTAATTAAGTGTATATGCAGTTTTGTGGATGAGAAGCATGCATCCACAATTTTTGGTAATGAATGCTGTTTTTCAGGTGGGAGAATCAGTGCCGTAGCCAGAACGATAATTGGGGGGGCACATATTCATATATTCGTGTTCACATACCATAAAAACAATTGATTTCAAAAGAAATTAATAAAGCAGAACATGAATATATGCCCCCCCAATTATCGTTCTGGCTATGGCACTGGGGAGAATGTGTAATAATATTAGTGTAATATGATTGAATGTTGTCTTTTATCTTGCAGGAATTATTTATAGATATCACAAAACATGGGACAAATAAAGCATTAAAATGCAGAATAGCCAAAAGCGAAGTCATATTAATACCATAATAACTTAATTATCTGATGGCAATCATTGATGGATTTTCTGGGGGGTGGTGGTATGCACCCCCCCCCCCCCAAATATTTTCACCACCTCATAAATTTAAATGCTGGTTTGATTAAATGACAGCAGTATAATTGAACTAAATAAGACTAAAACCAAGGCCAATAATCTCGAAATATCCTGGGGTCGTTGCCCCCAACCTTATCCCAACTCTGTCCCCACTAGTGACTGTACCTTCAGACTCTGCTGCATCTTACTCAGCACTCACTTTCCACCCCTGAATTTTTCTGCACACCCACACTCCAACTCCCCAAGCAAAATTTGAAAATCTGTCTATGATGGTGATCATGATAACATATAAAAGTATAAACCTTTATTAAGTTAAATGTTAATGTTCATTAAGTCAGGGGTGGATCCAGCAAGGTTTTTCCAGGGGGTGCTGGGTGAGCAGCCAAGTGTTTCTTTATAATTATTTAAGGGGTGGTGGGAGAGTATTCAAATGAATTGGCTTCCTAACGACTCAAGCACCAAAGGCGTGAGCTCCCTTGGGGGTTCAGGGATATGCCCCCAGAAAATTTTGAAAATTAGAACCCTAGAAATGCCATTTCCTGTGATATGGACATTGAATTATGAGCTTCAGTTTTGACTTCAAAAAAGGGAAACCCTTGGAAATTATGCCATATTTCTGAATTTTGATTTTATTGCACCCCTGTTGACCAAGGCCAACAGGGGTGTGCACCCCCCCTATTGATCCACCCTTGAATTAAGTTAACACATACTCCACTACATCATGTACACTTAATTACAATAATTTTAGTGTTAATTTAAATTATTCACTGTTAATAATTTTACTGTATTGAAGAAGTCCAATTAAAATAGTTCAAAATTAATCCAGCTTTTGTGTCTTCAATTTCCATACATCTTGCTTGGTACTGTATTTTGCCTGCACTACTTTTACTTGTCGATGGGAGAGCCACTCTATGGGTTAATTGGGAAACCAGAGTGAGTCAGAACAAATGCCAAATTATGGTAGCCCAATTGTGAGATAATTCTGGAATAAACAAGTTTATATTATATGTTGTAACTTTGAGCACAGAAATGATGATGGGAAAAACAAAACAATGTGACTCAACTCCAAACCAGAGACACCAGAACCATTGGTGCAATTATCAGGCTTAATGGTTATAATAATCAAAAGTGGCCAGGATACAAGGTACCTTCCCAGTGCAAGGGAAGCAGCATACAGTAGTTACTGAGTAATTGCCAGATTGCCATCCAGTATATCTGGTGTTCCAAATTGTTAAACCAATTAAGCTGCAGAGCTTCCCCACTGACGACGTGTAAAATTGTCTGGCACTGAGACAAGTAAAAAAAATAAGCAGGGTGCACTGGGGTCCGGTGCATTGCAGCTCAATGGGTAAAGGTTATGATATGAGTTAATATGTGCCACCTAAGCTTACATCGATCACCCCTACAACCCTGTCCCCCCCCAACAATGTGTTGTAAATGGCCAATGTAATATCTTTTCATCACACAGCAACATTTTCTTAGGGGGGGGGCTATATATAAGTTATTTACAGGTATTTTGGGAAATATTTGAGTACTCCAAAAGTCATTGATTAGCCTTGTATGCAAAGTTGGCACATATTACACAAAACCTGAATATATTTAAACACATACCTGACATACCGTTTGCTTTGAAGGAACGTCTGGAGTTAATAGCATTTTCTAAAGTAATTTATAAATAACAAAAAGTTGTAGTTTCTCGACTGCAACCAAATTTTGAAATATACAGATGCCAAATTACACCAAAAAACCCAGCAAAAGGCTGTTTTCTTAACAAAAAGAGTGCATTTCATCGTTAAGCTTAAGTTAAGCCTATCAATTTTATGTGAGATAAGATAAAGCATAAATAAAATTTAATGAAATACCTGTTTTATATAGCTCGCTGATTCAAATATCCTCTTTGCTCATCAGTGCGAGGTTTGGATTTTCGTTTTGTTGTCTTTCCCGGGAAGAATAACACGTACGACTTGCACATCTTTGAACCAATAACCAAATTTAGAAAAAATATCACGAAAATATTTTAAAAATCGATTCAAATCCTTGAGAAAATACTACAAAACCCAAGCAAAATTGCAAAAACCTAAAGTTTTTTAAAAAAATCAGGGGTGTGTGGAAATTGTAGCGGGCTCAGATCCGAGCCTGGTCAGTGGTAATTACTATGAGAAATACGGACCAGTTGTCATGGAAATAGCGTCAGCAAAGGCCGAAATCCGCCATGTTTTTGGCTTCACTTTTTTCCCCGAGCAGGTCCTCCAGTAATATAGTATAGCTCAGTGGTTTCAACATCCAATCACGCCATCAGCCCATTGAAAACATTATTTTATTATCCATGCTGCCAGTCAGTATGCTCATATTATGTTATTACCCGCGTTCGTAACATATTTTGCTTGAAAGCAGCTACATTTGCGCGCATTCCTCGATATGGTCAGTCAAATTATGCCAGTCTCGCAGAATACTCTCATATTATAATCTTTGTGGTGAGGTATATTCATGTTACAAACTCCTTGTGGTGAGGTATATTCATGTTTTGTTTTGTTTTCCCCATGAACCACATTTGTAAGATTGTAAGATTATGTATCATCATTCTCATATGCTGCACCGAAACTGTGGAACATGTTCAACTTCAACTTTGTAGCTGAAGATTGTTCAAAATTATATTATTTCTTTTGCACCTGTATGGCTGCACTAATTGTGGCTCATAATATTGCAGTAAATATATGTAGCGCTGGCTAGTAAATATGCAACAATTGACACTTTATGTCATCATTTATACAAAACCTGGACAGATTTACTGGGGGGGTAGGGGCGGGGGGGGGAGTTAAACCCCCTTAGAATCTCTCTAACCCCACTTATAAAGTGTTTAACCCCACCAAAATTTTGCTTCACCCCTCTTATTTTGTGTGAAAGTCTTTAACCCTTACGCCTGACCCCTGCCAAAGCTCGCTCAGTGGTGCCATTTGCACCCAACTAGAAATTTCTCTACCCCTCCTTTTAAAAAAATGAAAATCCGCCATTGATACAAAACTATTTCAAGTCGGGCCGGCAGTGTTAATATAGAATGTTAACTAAGTGGCGGGTGTTTCGGGCAGGTTCTTCCTCAATCCCCTCCCCTAGAAGATCCTACCACGCTGGCTATGAAAGATTTGCAATGTTTCCTCCCTTTCTTTGTTTCTTATTCATTGCCCTATCGGCCATAGACTTGCTCCAAGTCTCTCTTTCATTGTCATATTGATCCACTATAGTGTACATTACATGACATAGCACGGAGAGGCGGAGCGAGAAAGAGAGACTTGTCAACTTCGGAAAATCTCAGTTCAAAACTGAACTGAAAATGCAAGACTTGCTTTAATTGTTTTCCTTCAATTTCTTTCTGTATTATTTACTATAATGGAACTCATGTTATTTACACTGTGCTAGATCAATACATATAAACACTGACAGAAAACAATTAAAGCAAGTCTTGCATTTTCGGTTCAGTTTGGAAACCGAGATTTTCCGACGTTGACAAGTCTCTTTTTCTCGCTCTGCCCCACCGTACTACGTCATGTAATGTACACTGTAGTGGATCGATATATGACAATGAAAGAGAGACTTGGAGCAAGTCTATATCGGCCAGTGTTCGTTGGCTTTTCGGAAAATATGAGTCTAATACAAGGCAGCGGAGTACGGTATATTAATATTGAAATTCGTATTTTGTTAAAATGTATTTTTAATGCACACAATGGACTTTTATGGTTTCTATAATGTATCCTGGTCAAATATAGGCGGGAATTTGACAGAAGTTTATTCCGCCCGATCGGGCATTTGACTACCTAACAACAACTTGCTCAGCGGTTGTCCCTAAAAATATGTGTTAAACTCTAGTGCTTTGGGAGGTTTTCTACTTTTTGTCTTTTCGACAGTTTAAAAATTGCTTCTGAACCACAAATATCAATCATAGATATATGATATCAATATGCTCGGTTCAACAAAAAGAACAACCTCGTACCCAGGCTCTTACCTTCGCACGCCCCAAGCTGCGGAAAGACCCTGGTGCCGGCTGGTCACGTGGCTCCCAGATTTTGGGTGCTAAAATAAATTGCTATTCAGGGAGGGGTGGTAGAAATGATTTGTACGTATTGAAATTGTTTCTGAATTTGTAAAATAGTAAAATTCTAACTGTACGAGACAATAATAAAAGATTTTTTCTTGACGAAATGTTAAAACAACAGATTAATCATGTGTTGCAGCCGAAAGAGTATCATATTACTCTCAAGGATTACAAATATCTCATATTTCACTGTCACTATATCGGCTTTGCAAAAGCACGCCAAAGAAATTTAACAAAAAGATCTCCTGGATCAACTGAAAATAGTTCTCGTTGTCGATTATATAATGGTGTACAAGATCAGATACATTGTAAGAATCTCTTCAACAAAACAAATTAAAGAATTTTGAATAACACGGAGTTGATTCATGGCGAGAGACTGCCGCATGTTGATGATTTTCCTTATTTGATCTGCCGATCGAGTGCCGTCCTAGTGTGAACGACGTTCAAGAATGTAATTTCCGAAACACAGAAATCATTAGTAAAAGATTCACGATCCAAGCGATGCCCTGAAATTTTTCTATCCGTTGCCAGATCTTCGGCAAATGTTGCTGCAGTTGAAAGTCGAAGGCGCAGTTTGGCTTTTACACTGACTTTGTCAATGTGTCCTCCTCGAGTGATGAAACTAGATCTGCTACACCTTTACTTTACCCATGTCGACAGAAGTAAGTCAATCGTTTATGAATATCATATACCAATATACTTTACCGCAATTAATAATATAGTCATACGTATACGTATGTTAGTAATCCCCATTTAAACCCAAAATGTACAATCCAATTGTGATTTCTCCATGGAATATTTTTTGCGAATATTTATAGAATGGCAGACGCGCGAAGGCCACTTGATTTCAGTCGAGATATTTGATCTTGTATCAGTGAATTCAAGGGAGACACAACTATAACAATACACGAACCGTCCTGAGTAGATATCTCAAATGATTTCCATGGAGAAAGAAAATCGACTTGTTTATTAAATATCCCTTGCAAACATCAACAATGGCGGGTCAGACGAAAATCAGAGACTTTCCATATAAAGCGTTGCCAGGATACAAATTATAAATAACATATTTTGTCGAATAAATAATATATGTTTAAGTACATTTAAGAGTTTGTTAAGGCCCGTTTACACGGGCAAATTGAATGTCAAAGATATTTTGCTCGTGTAGATGATAAATTTGTGACAAATTTATTGTGACAAATGCATTTAATTTGAACAAAAGCTAGCAAGCTAGCATGCTAGCTTTTGATTAAATGCATTTGATCAAATAAAATTTGTCAAAATAAAATTTGCTCGTGTGCTTTACGACAGTATTATTTGAAAGCCCTGCACAGTTGTTTTGATGCAGGACCCAAGAACACGGAGATCTGTATGTTTAAATTGCAACTCTTGTCGAAGTTTGAACACAATGTTATCAATCGTGTAATTTAACCTGGCGAAATTGAATAAATAAATAAATAAATACTTTCCAAACAAAGAAGTTGCTTAGTTTCGGCTTCAGTACAGTATGTTGTTATGAAATGCGCTATTTAGAACAACGAATTCCAAACAAGCAAGAAATGCAATGAAACTCGAGCCGTTGAAATTATCAACTTTGCTTCTATAGCCTGGCAGCATGTGAATGACAAAAAGAACACAAACGCGCGCATAATTGTCAATTTGACAAGAAGTATTCCTCGAAGTATTCAATACAAATTATACAATGACAAATTGCGATATAAAGTGCTCTCAAATTACACTTTTTGCAATTCAAACCAATACGTCCGCTCCTTGCCAACGAATTTTACTATTGCAAAGTGGAAGCATTGTAATTTAGATTTGTCCATCCCTCCCTTGGTAATTTAATATCCTGGGAGCCACGTGACCAGCCGGCACCAGGGTCTTTCCTCAGCTTGGGACGTGCGAAGGTAAGAGCCTGGGTACGAGGTTGCAAAAAGAACTGGCTGGCCTATTTTTTGTTCTTTTTAATCTTGCGTTCAAGGTTTTATATATTATATAGCAGGGCCGGATTAACGTTCCGCGGGGCCCGTGGCATATTATCAGCGCGGGGCCCCTTGACCCCCCACCCCCAACTTTCCAACGACACTGAAATCAGTAAGATTAAAAAATATCCTCTTGTATTTCATGTGTTGAAAAGTTTCCTGTGTATTTACAAACAAAAATAATTATACATCAATAATTTGATCGAACTGAATTTCAACCCAGTTTATACCATTAGCATTATTATTACTTACAGGGGAAAAATAGCTAAACATGCTAAATAGCTAGATTCTGCCGTCTTCCACAAAATTCAGCAATCTTTTAGTATTTAACAGTTTACTGCAAATTTTGGTATTTTCTGACCCCTATGATTTTTTTGGCCTCGCTCTTTGGAGCCCCTTGTCCAGAGAAGGAACAAAAAAATTGTTTGCTGACCTGCTTTTGGAGCCTCGCTTTTTAAACTTTGGGGCCTCGTGTTTTTTTATTTGGGAGCTGGACTCTTTGGGGCCCCGCACTGTTTGGACCCTGCGCTGAAACAGGAAACAATAAACCGTTTCGGGCCCGGCTATTTGGGACCTCGATTTTTAAATTTTGGGGCCTGACGTTTTCCGAGGACCTTGGGAAGAAAAAAAAAGTTTGGGCCCAGCTTGATGGGGCCTCGCTTTTTAAATTTTGGGGCCCTCACGTTTTCTGGCCGGGGACTTGGGCTCTTCAGGGCCCCGCACTTGGCGCACTGTTTGGGACTCGCACTGAAACATGGAACAAAAAAATTCGGAAAAAAAAAGAGAGTAAGCGCGGGGCCCCCAAAAGCGTGGGGCCCGTGGCATATGCCGCTTCTGCCATATGGTTAATCCGGCACTGTTATATAGTAAACAAATATATCTTTGATATTGTATAATATTAAATATATACATTTTTCAGAGTTTTAGAATTTTTGTAGAATTGCCACATACCACAATTGCTATTCATGTCAATATTTGGTTAATTAACTTAATTTCAGCCAAAATTCCAGGACTACCCCTATAGAAGGGCATTTGACTGTACTTTCTGTCTTTTCTGGCGGGCATTTGACTACTTATTTTTTCAAAAGTCAAATTCCCCGGGGGAGGGTGATCGCGATTGGATTTGACTCGTGCTATATAAATTTAATATATTCGTAAGAAGTTCTCCTCTGCTCCCTGTGTATAACTCAAGTGATGAAAAATGATCAACTAAAAAATAATATATAAGGAATGATTGTTACTTACGTTGGCCCACCTTTAAAACCCTTTCCAGTATGTAAACTTAGACTGTAGCCAAACAGTGAACCATCCTCGCCTTCTTTAATGACATGGTTGTTTGTTTTCACATCGATGTTATAAGCTGAACAACATGCCAGGAACGAAAATAAGACGAGTGCCTTGCTACCAGACATTCGTATACTTTCAAAAACAGTGAAAAATACACCAGAAAAGTAAATTTTAACAATTTTGGCACAACTTGTATCTTTTAATAAGATGTGATCGAGTACTATGAACCACAGGGCGCCCAATTTCAGGATTAATCTTATAGAGGGCAAAATCATCATGAAAATTACTCAAATATGATTGGCTAAAGATGAGGGCATTTTTTCTTGAATTTCTTGGGTTTCATATGACGTCACAGAAGTGACGGGGGTCAACTCTAACACAAAACACAGTTGTCAGAATGAGTCGATTGTTTAAACCATGCTCAATCTTACCTTGCCGTTGTGAATGCAGACTTGCGGTGGCGTAGTGACGTATATGAAAGTCTTTATTATTGGGAAGGACGGAAACTAATTTTCTCATATCCAATCTTCAGCCTCGTCCCTGGCGCTTTGATGTGCTTACTGGTTGCGTGACGCACGCGCGGGAATCGAGGTGCGTTGCTCACTACGGGACGGTTAGCACTATTTTCCATCCAGCAAACTGACCTGGCGTCATTTTCGCAGGTGTTAAATGGCTATGTAACTAACCCAAACCCTACCCCTACCCTAACCCTAACCTCAACCCTAACTCTAACCCTAACCGAATTAATGAAAAAATCCAAAAAGAAACGACTTTACAAAATCGATAGGGCGGTTTGCTGGATGGAAAAAAGTGTTCACCCTACGGGACGCGGAAGCGCCTCGCAGAAAACGTGTCGATTTCTGAAATTTCTGTCGATTTCTGTACTTTCAAAGCCATTGTTCGATTTTCTTGATTATTTTGCTTTATTCACGACGGAATCATGGACGAGATCAGTGAATCTCTTCACAATATTTCTTTTGAAGGTAAATTTGTATGAATTTGTCTCATTATATATTTCAATATGATTTATTGTCTTGTTGACTGCTATAATTTTATTATGTGAACCAAATATTTATATGAAAATCATTCTGATCAACGTGTTCGTAGGGTTTTAAGGCTGCGTATGATTTTTGAGTCCTTTACACTGTACACTTATATTTATTTAGTATTAGTAAATTTTCCCTGACAAATTTTGAGTGATATCTTTGCCAGGTTCTTTACTTCTTTGTAGCAGTTAATATTTATAATTACTGTGTAGTTGTATTATTAAATTGTCAATTCATGACAGACAAGTGAAAAAAAGGTTTTGCTAGGCCAAAGATATCAGATTCAAACCATTCAATACCCATTGCAATCAAGCAATTACCATAAACATATAACCCCCAACATATAACACCCCCCCCCCTCCCACCCCCCCTATGTATAATCCCACCATCCATATTTACTCGGGCGATTCCGAATATAAGCCACCTCTAATGCAAGCCCGTCGACAGGTATTTATTAATGCAGTGAGGGCCAGGATTCCAACAGGTCAGTCCATCAAAAATGCTTACAAAGTACAAACAAATATAAGCCCAGGGCTTATATTCAGATGTTTACAATATTCATCTGGCCAAACATAATTTGTCAGAGTTTTATAAATCCCACAGTCATTAGAGTTGTAGTTCTAAAAGTATTTGTAGGAATGAAAGGTGTAAAATGAAACTTAATTTGGGAGTTAAGAAACACAATTAATGCATTAATGGACAAGACTGCCCCCTTGAGAAGTAAAATTGCCTGCCATAAGAGGGTCTGAAAGTAAAATAACAAGCTTGGGTGCATGGCAGCCTAATGGGTTAACTTAATAGTTGGCTGCAATTACCTGTTGTAGGCTTTAAAGTTGGTTTCAAACTAGGGCTTATAAATGCCAGAACTCATATGTGAAAAATTGCACGAGTCAATTTATCTGACATACCATAATGAACCCATTTAATAGGTTGCATTGCACCCTACTTTATTATGTTACTTTGTCCAAGTGTCTAACACCAACAATTTTACTCGTCAACAGGAGAGTGCTGGCACTCAATTGGTTAACATATAAATGTCTACCTGAACAGTTGGGTTTGGGTTCTACTCTAAAGTAAATTTCCCTGTAATCGGATTGTGGGATATGTGACTCTGTCAATATTTCTTCAAAGTGTGTTCTAATGATACGTACTGTCACTATTTTATAAGCACAATGGCCATTTCTCATTCAGGATAATGTAAGTCATGTGGACAAGAGATTAATACAAATTCTTTTGAATGATCAAGTCGCAAGAGTAGTGGTGTAGTGGTACACTAGCACTTGCCAGACCTAATTGGCAGAACTAACAATGACTTTTCTCTATAACTTTGTGGATCAAAACCTGGAACAGCGAAAGAATAGCCTATGGAGCTACAAAGTTATAATAATACTCTATTACATGTAACTTGATTGTACAGTTAGGTTTAATAATTAATTTAATCTAAAATAATACAAAATTAATCAAGAATTTGCATCTTTAATTTTCAAACATGTTGCTTTGTACTCAGTTTCAATAACAATGTCAGTAGCATGCACTCATTGTTGGAAATTTCTGCGTCTCTATTGTTTTGACAATATTGTCATGACCAATTTTGTTGTTTTGACTTTATTTTGACCAAGTCAGTCTGGTTAGTGTTTTGTATAGCCACAAAATATCCTCCCGGTATAACTGAGATGTTGCTTGTTCAAGTGAGATGTTGCCTTCTTCAAGTGAGATCTCTCTGAGCCCGTCAGGTTGTCCATACAAATTGAAAGGAATTTCCACTATAAAAATATAAAAATAACCACACGGTGAGGTCTCGCTTACTGGGCTAGCTGTCCGCATTAACAGCCCTTAATAACCTCAGGGACAGAAACAGGGCAGAACTAGAAACAATTTAAAGGGGCAGTGTCACGGCACTGATTGGCTAAAATAAACGGCGCAAAGAAACGTTTAAAATTAATGCTACATGATTGAAAAGATGCAGCAGCAGCCTTCAATTTTTAAAACAAAGCAAGGATGTCCTGCATAACGAAGGGATTATAAATAGCATATCGTATTTCACTCCTAACTTCATTAATTGTTGGCAGACAGTTTTTCAAGTTCGCGCATATTTTGAATGCGCAGTAGAACCGTGACACTGCCCCTTTGATAACTTAATATATACATGCAACAAACTATCAGAGAGGACATAAACTACAATCCTAGATATAAAACATGCCTTCTCACTTCTCAGATCAGCTGCCCCTAGCAGCTGAGCTCTGTCCTGCAGACCTGCACCAGTTCAGCAGTTCACCACAAGCTCATGCATAACAAAACCCTTGACTAAATATGTAAAACCTTAATTCCCAATTTAATATACTAGCACATCATAGTTTCATCTCTTGATATACCTGTACTGTGCAACCATTTAATTTCGGGATTGAGGGATGAAATTGTCGCATAAAGTTACAGTAAATACAAAAAGGTTTTATATCTACAACCACACATAAATATTTGTGGCTTGTTTCCTAAAAAATAAAGTCTACCACTTATTCCCAACATTTTTTCAAGAATTCCATGAAATACTAAAATAGTAATTTGAATTTTAAAATGTTTACCTGTTTATACTGACCATCTTCACTATCGTTGTCAAGACAAAAATGCAAATCACTTGTTTTGTCCGCCATCTTGAAAGCATTTTCTCCCAGGCGCTTCGCTCCGAATTTTTCCTTTCCCCCCACGCGTGTCCTCCCGCGCGCGCGTCACGCAACATCAAAGCGCCGGGGACGAGGCTGTCCAATCTTGGCCTTCTTGTATCTAGCGATCTGAAATGGGGCCCTCATATATTAAAGATGGTTGAAAAGGCAAACAAAATGCTTGGTCTTCTTAAAAGAACATGCTTTGAAATTACGAACACCCAAGTTAGGCGTACCTTGTATTTGACGTTGGTTAAAACTCAGCTCACGTTCGGATATGAATCTGGTGTCACAGTAGCAGACAGCTCTCGATAAAAATCGAAGGTGTACAGTGGAGAGCAACAATGTGGATCAAAACGTGGAGAACTTTCTTATGTGGAACGGTTAAAAAAACTCAATCTAGTCCCGCTTGTGTACGATAGAGAACAGAAAGATCTGATCTTTTATTATAAATGCAAGAACAATTTGATAGATCTTGACGTGGAACATTATGTTGAAACTTCGACAAGCAGAACACGTGCGGGAACTTCTCAGCTTTTAAGATCACAAGCTTGTAAGACTAGCACATTCCAGAGTTCCTACTTTGTTAGGATTGTAAATCTGTGGAACTATGCATGTAAAACTGCTCCTTCGAACAGCTTCGACACTCTCTCCTCCTTCAAAACATACCTCCACAAGACCTACCTCCAACTTACTGCCACTGCTTACACTCCTGACGTACCTAGCTCACACTCATTGATCACGACTGAATAATATCTTCTATATCAGTCGTTCTCTTCTCCTCTCTCTTAATTTCTTTACTTCTTCTCATGTACTTTTTCTATTCTATATTAATGTGTTGTTTTGTCTGTACTGTCCTGATTAATTAATGGTGAGCACCATGCATGGGACCTAGTCTCGTTTGTGCTTCTCCATCTTTGGCACGTTTTTACATATTGTTGTTTTTGTGTTAGTTTGTGCTAGTTATATACAATAATGTGTACCTGTTTGCATGCGTGCCAAACAAAGCTGTTAAATTAAAAAAAATTAATTAAATCAATTCACACACATGCTCGCGATGGGCCAGAACGGCCCCAAGTCAAATGGCGGCCCCGCTTGGATTGTTCGAACTATTATGTTACTATATAACAAAAATAAATCCATTACCAGAAATTACAGCATGCAAAGGTGAAATTTAACAATTTATTTGTCGAAGGCGAGGTGATTTATATCGGGGAAATTCCTTCACCGAGACGAAGTCGAGAATTAATATTTGAATAAAACAACTCCATAGTTGAATATTTGAATAAAATAACTCCATAGTTCAATATTTACAATCTAAATTACCTAATCCTTGAATTAATTTTATAATTTGTCATAAAACGTATTATAGTTTGAACTCGTGTAATAATAATTTTATTTGTATAATAATTTTCAAGGCATGCAAATGTGCAATAGCCGTTTTGACTTGGAGTCGTTTTGACTTGGGGCCGCCGTTTGACTTGGAGTCGTTTTGACTTGGGGCCGTTTTGACCGAGCACCCCACACACATATGCTCGTTTCACAACCAAAATTTAATGTCAAAACAACATGAAAACTTCAAAGAAATTATAACAAAGGAAACTTTGACAGTATTCGAAAAGCAGAAGAGTTTCTATCCTTCCCAATATTCGATAATAAAGATTAATACGTGACACCATATTAATTATGACTTTAAAGTGCTGATAGCGTTGTAACTTTAAGCAGGGACGCCGGAACTGGGGGCAGGAGGGACAGCCACCCCCGTTGCCCTTTAGCAGGAGGGGCAAGGGGGCAAAGGTGAAATAGCGAATTGTCAGAAATGTTAGTGCAATTCTTTTACGAATTTGCTTCAGAAAACGCAAGAAATGCAGTCATTGAGCTTCAAGAATAGCACAATCGCCTGGCGGAGAACTTCCTCACACCCCCCTCACTCCCTCACAATAAATAGAAAACATGGTTAGGCGAAGTTCAATTCCCGATGTTTTGCAAACATCTCTTAGTATATACCAATTCAAAAGTGCCCTTTCACGAAAATCTGCCCCCCCCCCCTTCACATCGTTCCGGCGTCCCTGACTTTAAGGATTTCATCTTGTCTAACTTCGTTCTACTTTGATATAAATGTAGTTTATTCCTTTTACTAAAAATAATATAAAACGTGTTGTTTCGCTGTTTCGTTTCGCTGTTTCGTTGTTTCGCTGTTTCGTTTCGCTGTTTCGTGGTTTAGTAATGTCCGATTGTTCGTTTTATGTATTAGCCTTGTGTTTGGTGGCAAACACATGGAATTGCGTATCATTTTCCATTTTCTCACTCCACTACAGCATAAACATCAATGCATTTGAAGTTGACCACCCGTCAGATTCACTGCATAATGCCGTAATGAAAGCCAAGCTAGAATTCAGGGGGCCAAATTGGCCGAGACGCAAGAAGTTTCTTGTTTTAAATAGCAATAAAAGCAATGGCTTCTCGCTTTGTCGTTGCGGATATTAAATATAAATGTTATTGAAGAATTAAAAACTTCTAGTGAAAACTCGAATACTAGAAGAGTACAATTTTTTGGGTTCACAACTGAAATCACATTCTTCCACCGTTGGGAATTGAAAAACATTAATTATGCAAAGCCAATTAATCAATCCAAAAGCAACGGAGTCTGCTGCCAGCTATTTGTTTCCTAAAACGTTTTGATTACGAATGTTCTCTGTTCAGTGCATGGTTAATTGAATCATGTTTAATGGACATTCTTTGAAGTTTTTTCTCCAAGATATGTACTGGTGTGAAGACCTA
>CACRXK020011405.1:0-16376 GCA_902702795.2 Paramuricea clavata | reverse complement strand
GCATAAAGCCAAATTTATGCATTTATTTAATGCACAACAACAGTAATATGATCTATTAGCAATTCGATTTCAATTCCCAAAGGTCTAAAATCTTTTATGCTTAAGAAATGCAAAGTAATTTCTTAGGAAATTCCGAGGTTGCGTTTTTTTTTATACACCCTGTAGATTTGTACATGATATTAAAAGGCATATAGTAAAGCAGTATAGCAATAGGTAATATTAATTTTATACCACTTATAGTATTATAGATCCCACCAAATATCGTGCAACTCTCATGCATGGGAACGGGAGTTCAGAAAACTCTCGAAAGTTTCCACCATCAACTTTCGTATACATGCAGGGCCTAAATACTGAAGAGTGGGTTAACACTTTCTCGTCAGTTTATACTTTCTCGGACTTTCTTTTGTCAGGTGTTAAAAATTATTAAAAATTATTTTCCGATACCACGCTGTTAATTTCAAGGAGTTAATTTAACTCTGATGCAGTTATTTTAAACCTAATTTTACTCCACATTTGGAGTCAATGAGGTTCAAAATAACTTCACCGGAGATAAATTAACTCCCTAAAATTAACAGGGATATGCATGCAGAGTTAGAATATTAAAAAACATTTAAATACAGGAACTGAAGTATATACTCAGCCCGTTCGTAGGCTAGTCTTACACATCCTTTTTCCGGGCTTAACTTTCTTGCGTGGGCCGCTGATGGGGTCGATCGTGATTAAAAGGCCAAGCTACGTTTGGGAGTGTGTGCACGTAGGCTTGATATTAAAAGCTGATCTGTCTAGCAGTCAAACCCACGCAATGATGCAGTTGATGTATATCTCAGCTCGAAGAAAACGGGCTCAAAAAATCGAGTGAGATGCGCGCGTTTCACGCACTGCATTGCCTGTTGGGTCGTCATTAAATCACGTGACTCTGAACCAATGGCCTTCTCCACGAAATAAACAATCACTATCTTAGACCGTGTACTAGAACAACCTTCGTTACTACAGTACAATACATGTGTATTCCTACAGCAATACTCCTTTTCGGCTGTAGAGCCTCGTTTTCGGGATTGAGAAATCCTACAAAGAAATGCACGCCTGTTTCCAGCAAGCCAGAAATAGCCACGGGTTGTGCAGGCTAATTGAAAAGTACGCATGTCAATTTAATAGCCCGGCCGGCCAGCTTTATCTTGTTACAAGTGACACATTTACGAAATTATACAGTTATATTAGATAATATTATCAAAGACCTTTATTATATAATTTAGTCATTGCATGATAATTTAACAAGATACTCAGGTCTCTAAAGCCAATATCTCAATCCCAAAAAGAAGCTCTATACTCTGTATAGACTATAGTTCTTCCCGGAAGGGTGTATTAAAACAGATTCGGACAAGTTTTCCGATTTAGGTATACTTCAGTCGATTCTTTCAAACTATACTAGAGTTTCGTATTCTAAGTCACTGTATACAGAGGTAGATCAAAGAATATTTCAGATCAACATCTATATTGTCTTCTTCAATTTCCGCTTTATCGTCACGACTCTTGTTTAAAGGCTCGACCTCTCAAAACGTCACGTATTTTGTGAATGCCCTTGTGGCCGGCTGTAGCACGCAATGAAAGCATATCCTCTAAA
Organism: Paramuricea clavata; assembly: GCA_902702795.2. Taxonomy (NCBI): domain Eukaryota; kingdom Metazoa; phylum Cnidaria; class Anthozoa; order Malacalcyonacea; family Plexauridae; genus Paramuricea; species Paramuricea clavata. The sequence continues at coordinate 14,755 of CACRXK020011405.1, read as the reverse complement.
TTCTACATCCTTAGCCCGTTATTTAAGATAGTACGGCGGAAAATTAGCTCAGAAACCTCGGAGGTGTATAGCCCGGCTTTTTGCGCTGGGGCCGCCTGTTCAAAAAGCTGGATCCATGAACGCTCGGTTAATATATAACCGTGCTGTTTTAGTTTATGTATTTATGCATGTCTGTTTATTTCAAAACTTGAGAGGAGCCAAACCAGCACTTGTGGTGTCATAGTAACCACGCTTGCCTTTCAAGTTGAGAGACCCGGGTTCAATCCTAATTGGAGTCAAACCTCTACTCAACTACTCAAGGTCTTAAAATACCTTCACATTGATATCAGTAAATTAACGGTTAGACGTTCGCGTATTCTCGGATAAGGACGTAAAATCGTAGTTACCTCGGATCCCCTATCAATTGGGCAATAGCCGGTTGGGAAATCCGCTGACCAATGAGAGAAAAACGCAAACTCAATAAACTCCAACTTCTACTGATCCAGACAAGATTTCGAAGGAAATATTTTCAAATTTATATTTATATATACCGACCGGTAGAAAAAATGTTCACAACGTTAATTAATTTATAGTTTATTTTAACAACTTTAATTTGGTAACAGCCAAATAAAAGGCTAAACACGAACGGGACGGTGTCCCATGCTAGGTGTCAGCCCAGTAATTTGAATAATTATTACGCCTCTATAGTTTTCTTTTTTCTTTATGTCATATTATAATTGAATAACAAAACACTTGATGTAAATAATATTTTATTGTATGGTTGGTACGTAATGAATGCGTTCTGCTTATCAATTTAACAATGAATGCGCAAATAGCTAGGGCTTCTACAATTTCAACAACCAGAAATATTTCTCCTTTTCAAGAAAGGAAGATTTCCCAGAAAGTTTTGAACCTTCACATTTTTTTTCAGAGACAGTAATAAATTTATAAAACGCATGTGGATTCTTAATTTTTATTTCGAATTCTCCATTGTCATTGATTAATACTTCGCCTACACACGTAAAAAACGCACAAGTTGTTACAGGTCTGCAAACAAGTTGCTAACAACTTGTAAAAAGCTTGATGGCATTATCAGAAGGTTGTTATAACAAGTCTGATACATGCAGTCATGATAAACAAGAATGTTACACGTTGACGACACAAGTTTGTAACAACACTGCTATATCATGACTGTATCAGACTTGTTGGAACAACTTGTAACAAGCCTGATAATATCAACAAGGTTGTTACAACTATTGTTAAGTTGTTAACAGCTTGTTCCAAACTTGTTGACAACTTGTGACAAGCAGTGCGAAGACAATTGTTGACGGCTTGTTGACAAACTTGTTCCAAGATGTGAGATTTTTGGGTGTGTAGTTTCACTTCCTTCTTCGTGATATGATACGTTTTGTGCTCATCTAAAAGCCATACAGACAATGTTGTCGACTGTAAACCTAACGTGACTTGATTTTATTTCTTGCGAATTGACTAAAAGCGTCCGAAGACAGTATCGTCGTCCGAAACTTTGTTAAACGTCAAACTAAACTTGGGAACACTTCGTTCATGCTGGAATATAATATATTCTGATTCTGATTTAATCCATTATTGCAATTACAAGATTGTCTGAACAATTATAACGAAATTATTTGATTCATTATGGCAAATATCAATTATTAGCGGGGACAAAAGCGTGTTCAGTTTAATCGACAAAGAAGGTAATGGTATCCACTTCGTTTGATAAAGAGCCGTTCAGAAAAACTTTTGTATCATTGTCTTTGAATCTGATACGCTTCGTTGCTATAGGATATAAATCCTTGCTATATATACTTGGGTGTGAAGTTAAGTACTAGTTAAAAACATTGTCTAAGCCGAGAAAATCAAAGCTGAAGTTTATGTAAATCGAACAGATCTTTATCCGATTTACAAACATTGATTAAACATTCATTTCTTTTGTATTTTCCTCATGAATTAGTAATGAGTTTTTTAAGTACTGTTTAATAAACGAGTAGGAGTGTTTTATCACAATATAAAACACGACGCGTAGCGGAGTGTTTTATATGTGATAAAACACGAACTACGAGTTTATTAAACAGCTTCAAAAACGTCTCAGTTAGATCACGGCATTGGCGAAATAATTTTCCAAAATAACTTTGTATTAGCTGAGAAAATCAAAGTTAAAGTTTATGTAAATGAAGGGAAATCTTTATCAACATATAAAGATACGACACGCTTATGATTTATCTTTGTGTTTTCCTCATGAATTATTAATGAGTTTTTGAAGGTAGCTTAGGAGTGGTCCTCTTTATCGTTATTTCTATAGTGAAAGAATAGTTATTTTTGTAGTAAGGCCTTTACGGGGATGTTATGCTGGAAATGTCAAGTACAATGCGAAGGAATGGAACAACTTGGAAACGTCTAATTCCTTTATAACTAAGTTCGCCTAATTAGTTATCAAGTAGACGTTGTATTAATGTGGATTGTCTCCTCCTATAGCAATGGAAATGTTTTTCTAAATCTTTACTATGGAAATAGTACGGAATTTCGTTGAAAATAGCATGGAAATCCAATTTTTATACTAATTTTAATTTTCATACTAAGATATATTATGGCAATAGTAGTTTAGTGATGCAATCGCAAATTCCTTAATTCCATAGTACGAATTTCACTATTTTTTCCCATAGTATGGATTTCACTATTTAGTTTACGTTACATTGCGTGTGTTTCTTTCAAAACAATATATTAGTACAATTGGATATAAGGGGTTATTAAATCTATTCGTGGGTTTCCCTCGAAATTTTTTTGAATATTTAGACTCTCAGAAAGCCAAGAAATACAACTAAAATTTGGCATTCTTACTTTAACGTCCACGTTTTAGTAACGCGTTACTAATTACAAATTACTTTTTGAGTAGTTTTGATGGTAATTAATTACTTTCTATACTGAAGTAATTTGTAATATAATTAATTACATTTTGAAGGTAACGAGTAAGATTTTCTTAAAGTAACGTCTCGTTACTTCTCGATTTTATTTCAATCTCTATAACATTCATTGCACATAATCTAACAAAGTAGTAAACCGTTTTTCTAGGCTATTTCCCTGCGTTAAGAGCCTTAAGAACTAGTGAACTACTACGAATACGATGTTTACAAAAATGAAATATTTTTCAAATAAGCCTGCAATATCACGGTGAAATATACGGCGTGAGCCTTACCATTACTTCATGTATTGATATGGTTAATGTATTATCTCTTTTTAATTCAATTTCTCGCCAATTTTGCGCAAAATGATTTAAATACAAAAAGTAAAATGAAAAGTAATTTTAAAAGTAACTGGTAATTACTTCTTGAAAAGTAATTAGTACTTGGTAATTAATTACTTTTTCTAGTAAAGTAATTTGTAATCCGGCTAATCAATTACTTTTTAGGAGAAGTAATTGTAATTTCTACTCATTACTTTTTCTCAGTAATTTTTACAAGACTGAGTCGTTTTAATGCCAGTGCTCTCATAATTTACCTGAAAATCAGTTTAAGTCACCTAGAAATTTGTTTGAAGTTAGGCTGCCTATGAAAAATATTGGGGTGTTACACCCCATCTCACCCCAGTTGCTATGGTCCTGACTATAAATGTATGTATCTTAAACTATCGAAATGGCGTGTCCATGAAGTTGGCAAATCACGATGCATCATATAATGTCAATATTATATAATTGAAAATTGCTTCGGATAATTAAACTGCAAAAACTGTACAATTTCCGTATGATTACACTGTGTAATGGGTATATATAAGCAACAACGGTAGTCAGAGGCGAAACTTTGGTATTACGGTGGGGGGGGGGGGAGCTTATTTTGCCTGACCAAGAGGGCGTGGTTCCCTGGTAGTTTCGTCCCTGTCAGCAGCCCCCTTGCATGACCACCCTCTAGGTAGGTGGGTGCGAGTTAGTACGAATGTTTCAGGACGCAAAGTTGTCTTCCAGTATAGTCTATTTATGTATCATGGAAAAAGACGTATCACAGTTGTTATGCAGAATCTATCATCATAGAGTATATAGAAGTGATTCTCTCTTTCTACCGGAACATGCGACTTTGTGAACAGCTAGGTATAGTCCTTCAAAATATAATTTATCATTCATTCCATTTTAGATATAAGAAATCGATCTGAATCAAAATGACTTCTTTTTGGCTGTTTTGTGTCATAGTTTCATTTTGTTATAGCACGCAGCTACAAATAGTTTTGGCTGGAAAAGGCAAGTTTTTCTGTATGTTGAAGGGGTTTTGTAGGTGAAAATTTCGAATTGAAGATTATACACAATTTTAGACCTAGCCAGGAGCGGCTGAGCAAAATTGTATATATAATCATCTACCCGAAATTTCCCCTACAAAAACCCTTCAATTATTTGTTCTATCGAGTAAGATGCCCGAAATGTCTCGATATATTTACACAGTTGTACTGTATGCTTTTCTTTCATGATAACTGTAAATGTTCCAGAGCATGGCCATGATTCTCATACTTGTAATCAGGCTGCAGAAACTCTTCTCTTAGCATGTAACTATATACTGATACACCTTTCCATATTAAAAGCGAACAAAGCATTCAGTGTTGTAATCATGTCACTTGGTTAATGGTGAAAATGATAGAAACAGAAAAGTAACACGAAACGTGCAAACGTTCATGACCAATAAAAAATAAAAATATCAAATAGCAGAAACTTGTGTGTGCAAAGTCAAAAGTCTGAATCAGTCTTAGAAAAGTGAAAAACCATTTTATAATTTTCACTCGATCAAATAAAAACGGTTGAAATTTCTATTATTCTTTATGGGCAGTAATTATCGTGCAATACAGTGTACATGGATACTCTCGTTGAAAATCATCATTTATATCCTATTCAACACCTTCTCATGTTTCTTTATAGGAGAGCTTGGGCCTAAAGCGCTTGGGGATTGGAAAGATTTGGCTCGCTCTCAGGGCAATGTGGATCATGTAAGTGGGAGAGTGTAAATGAAATACAAATGGTCTAACCATTAATTAATTAATTATGTGGGTGAGCGGAATAAAACATTCATGTATGGATCACAAAACATTCTCGGACGTCGTGCGCGTATATAAGATGTATATCTTTCTCTTGTTCAGTGGGATTACCGACAGAGTAAACTCATCACAGTAATTCGCGCAGGTAGTGGTGCAAGTTGGTTCTTTACACCGATGCTAGCGAACACACCAAACACATCGTATCTTGACATAGAAGCGGCATGTACTAATAACCCTTTCCGATTAGAAATTTATGGATCATCAGACAGGTATTATGTACAAATGATATTTTGTTTGTACGGATATGTTATTTGCGCGAAAGGCTGCTAGTGGGAATCGCTTTGAAAATTCATTAATTTGTTAGCGATTCCCAGCAGCCTTTCGCGCTCGTATTCGACTTTTCCGCTTTGCTCGTGGACAACCTTAATTGAAATAGCTGTATACCAATCAATCAAATACCTATTAAACCAGTGAGAGGTGGCTGGCAGCGGTAGTGGAAGTAAAAACTAAACCTCTCCGCTCTTACATGAAGTAAAATCAATTTATGTATGTATTTTTCTTTCCTTAATAGTTCCTTCAAGAATTTAGAGTCTATACAAAATGTTACGTTTGAAAAGCGAAGCCTCAATACCGCTACTATCGAGAAGTCCTATCGTTATTTGTGCATTCTTGTACGAGCCACATCACAAACAACGTTCTATATTTACTCTATCAAGATGTATCATTATTTTTGCGAAAAAACAACAATGCATAACATTATTTTAAGTCAAGTGGACTCATCCACAACGAATATCAGTGTAAGAGTTCAATGTGGAGATAATGCTGTTGCAAGTGACCGTAATTCCACGAATATAACAGCAAATTGCACTCCCAAAGGAAATTGGATTTTCGGCAATCAAAAATGTGTATGTGTCGAAGGATTCCAGTCTAGTAACCAAGAATGTTCACGTAAGTAAAGAATAATAGTAGATAGAAGATAAATCAAGGATGATAGATGCAGTAGAAAGACAGATTACGGTTATCATAGAGTATTTTAAGTAAACAGAAAAACAATAGCAGGGCCGTCGAGCGGCTGCACGGCGTCTGGGTAAAACTCTGCAAGGAGGGCCCTATGACGTCATAATTGTAAAACTGAAGATGCGATGTTTTACAGTAAGGTGCACGTTAACCACAGCAAGGCTTTATATTCTAAGCAATTTTGTATTAAGAGAGTTTTGGGGGCCAGGGGGATGCTCTTTGCACCCCTTCTCGGCGGCGCTGAACAATAAACATTTCGTATTAAAATTGATAATATTTTAATTATATGACTATATGTTTACAATCACCTTCAGGAGAATACCACGTTTCTAAAGCTATAGCTGCATGTGTATTATTTTATAAGCTCGCACTGTGTGAGTTGCAAAGTTTGCTGGCCAATTATAGATACAGAGAAAGATAGATATGAAGATTACGATTGGCATTTTATATTACGTTAGATCATTAGGAATTTATTTTAGAATTTTACCATTAAAGATCATATAAAGGAATTACTGTTTTCTATAAAACGTATAGTATAGTAGGGCAGAATAATTTGGCAGCAGATGATAATTTTATACAGAACCAATTGAAACTATTATTTTCTAACAATTTCTAATTGCTTCACTAGCTCAAATATATTGTCGAGTTTCTTGTATGTTTTCTTGGTGAATTTGTAGATTAGTGCGTGCATGGAAGCACCGTTTTTTGTGACAGAATGGCACTTTTGGAGTTTATTGAACTCCTTGAAAATTGAAATTTACAGTGCATGTAAATTTAACTGACAAAGCTCTCTATCTGTAAACCCAGATAATTTCATCAGATAATTTTTGCACTGATGACGATCCGGGCTTACTCATCGAAAGCTTTGCCAAGTTATACAGTAAATCTACGTATACATACAAAACCGCTGTACGTTAGCCTAATAACATGGTTCCTAGTTACTTGTCAAGAAAATGTACTCCAACTTCTATGATACACGAACACAATTTGCGAAGCTCTAATCATAAACTTTTTGTTCCATGACCCTCAACTGAGTCCTTAAAGAAAAACTTTACTTATAGAGGAGATACCCTATGGAACGACATACACCGCGTTGAAATCACTAGAGCTCAATCTCTTGCTGAATTTAAATCTAAAATTTCTTAATTATTTTATTATAGTCTGTAACTTTTGTAAATATTTCGATACTTATTTATGAGAAATTAGTTTACTAGCATAGGTACACGTCTCCATTGAAGAGCACATATTTTAACTTGTGAAATGGATCTCGTGTTTTAAATAAAGACGCCAATCAATCAAACTGTAGACCGTAGTGTTTCCACAAAACAATTGCAAGCGAATTATAATATATTAGTTATTGTTAATTCACAACTTTTTTTTTAAAAGGTTGTTTGACTGATTACTACAAGAATGTTGTTGGAGATGAAGCATGCCACAAATGTCCTGATGGTAAAACAAATAACATGATGCACACGAAATGTAAATGTAAAAAAGATCATTATATTGGAGATAATGAAAGCGGGCCATGCTTTGGTATGTATGCAAATCATTGTAATTATGGTGAAAACCGAACATACAGGTACTCCATGCAGTTTCTCTCTGCATGGCGCGAAGAGGAGAATGGAGCTATTGTACCTTCCTTATTTAAGGAAGATTTACACTGTACTTAAGCTTTTAATCGCGAGGAGTTCTTTTGAGGAAGAAAGTGATGGGAAAATGTCAAAACCATGCATCAATTGTATCGTAAATTTCTAAATACCTTGCAATTTTTAATATATTGTGAGACTTGAGCTAAAGGCGAAACTTTAGCAGTATTTTAGCAACATTTCAGTCTGTCTGTATGTTTTAATGTTTTAATGTTTTAATGTTTTAATAAGATTCGGCAACTACCTAAAAATACAACAATGTAGTGCCAGGGAGTTCGTCACAGGTTCCCCCCAATTACGGCGATCCCTTAATATTTACATAAAAAATTACGTTCAAATAATTGATTAACGAAACAGACAAAGTATAACAACACAAATACAAAACGGCTAAACTGACAACTAACAACAGTTTAAAACACCATCAAGGGATCTAGCCCTTTTACATTTAACACAGACAGAGTTGTTATGTTATGAGTGTGTTATGTTGCCAATAATTTCTATAATTCGTTTATGACCTCGCGCGTCCATGGTTCGTTACTTGCAACGATAGAGCTACAGTATCCGGTATAAACAAAGTTAGTTCGTTTTCACAGTTGTTTAGTAGAAGTTCCCATAATACGAACGATATATGTAACCCACAATCATTTAAACGCTCGCTTTTCTCTTTTTCTCTAGTTGTTCCATCCAAGGTCGTGGATTTAAAGTTGGAACAGTTGACTAATACTTCAGTTAACATAACATGGAGGAAACCCAAGGATAATGATGGTTTCAACGGATCCTTAACATACACCGTGATGTGGTATCCTTGCATTAATGAGTCAAAATGTGATACCATTGACATTGGAAAAAATGCCACGAACTTGGCCAACATAATCGTGCCCAATCTGACACTCTACGAGACATACAAGTTTAAGGTTTTTTCAATCGGCAGTATTTTGCAAAATGTGTCTGATGATAAATGGAAATTTGCAGAAAAAAATTTTACACTTAAAGGTTTGTACCATGAGAACTTGCTTTCATTGAAAACCTTTTACGTGTTTAACATATCTAGCGTTTCGTAAAAACACATGTGAATTAAAGCTTGAGAAAAGAGTTCAATGCCAGTAAAGGAACTCAGATTTTCTCTCGTTTTCGTTTTAAAACTGGTTCATTTCATTTTTCGACCTGCATTTGTAATTTAACTTCACACATCATTTTTAAATTTTATAAAATTTATCAAGAATGTTATACAGGGTGTATAAAAAAAAACTGAACAGATTTAAAATTGCTCTCAATTTCGCAAAACACCTATTTGTATCCGGTTTTTTTATATATATGGCCTCTTTGGGTACTTATAATGTAGAATAATGAGAAAAATTTCTCGAAATCAAATTTTGTGAACCAGGGGTGTGTGTCTGTTCCAACAAACTAAAAATGGCTCGCGCACAAAATTTAAAAGCTGCAATCATATTTTGAGTTAACAGGTAGAAAACTGGTCGGGCTTTTAATTACTGTACAAAATTTCAGATAATTTGGTTTAGTTTAAGCCCCTTAACTATTCACGCAAACTTACATTTTTCCTAAAAATCAGCTATTTGCATGCTTAATTAATGCATTTGCCTAATTTGCATATGTCAGCAATATGCAAATTAGGTAAAGGCATTAATTAAGCATGCGAAAGGCTGACTTTTTAGAACAAAATCAATAGTTAAAGGGCTTAAACTAAACCAAATTGTCTGAAATTTTGTACAGTAATTAAAAACCTTAATTACTGTACAAAAAGACAAATTTTCCATCTATTAACTCAAAATATAATTACAGCTTTTAAATTTTGTGCGCGAGCCATTTTTAGTTTGTTGGAAAAGACACACCCCCTGGTTCACAAAATTTGAGTTCGAGTAATTTTTTTCATTATTCTACATTATAAGTACCCAAAAAAGCTATATATAGAAAAAACCGGATACAAATAGGTGTTTTGCGAAATTGAGAGCAATTTCAAATCTGTTCAGTTTTTTTTTATACACCCTGTAGAGAGGGTTCAATATTTTATTATTTTACAACATTCTGGCAGTTTTACTGCCCTGTTTTCAGACTATTGATTTTGTTCTTTTACAAAAACGGCTACGAACACTTCAATTAAGAGGGTTTCTTTTTAATCCAATGAGCATTTCTGAATAACATGTTTAAAGATTTGCATTTCATTCTATTCTATTCTGTTCTGTTCTATTATATTCTAATGTTTCTATACTGTATTATTCTGTTTTATTTTATGGCGCATTGTACAGTGTTGTGATATTGAAATATATACATGCATATACTGTTCTGTCGTCTTTCTATTACAATGAATTTATTCTCTTATATATAGATTATATTCTTTATCATGGTTTTATTGTGTTCTATATTCAGTAACTTTCTAAATATATTTCAGCATTTTTTAATTTTATATTGATTAATTTTTCACTTATCCAATATATTGTATTTTATTTTATCATACTAGCTGTAGTTAATAAAGTTACCACCTTTCCGACAACCACAGACACCAATACAATGACACCCGGCACATCTAATAATAAAGGCAAAGATAAAGATAATATTTTCATTTATATTGGAGCTGGTGTTGCAACAGTAGTGATTGTGCTGCTGATTGTCCTTCTCATCATTTCAAGGTGGCAAAGGTGAAATTTCATTCATTATTTTTTTATCACTTAACCCCACCAATACCGAAGCCTTGATGAAAAATGCTTCATGCGGTGCAAATTACGACTACTTAGGCAAATCTTCCCATTCAACTTGCAATGCAATTTCTGCCATAGAGCCATTTTGTCTAAAAAGCAGTCGCAGGAAAATTGTGAGCATGGCCCACGGTTCACTTTGCTGACATTTTTCATTAAATTTCTTTCCTTTCTCATCCCTTATAAGAGTATATTATGTAAAGAACGTGTTGACAGAGTAGAATGCGAGCCATATTTACAACTTCTCCGTGACTATTTTTAAATACTGTAACATGCCTCAATGTGACAAATTGCGTTGCAAGTTGCAGCAAAAATTGTCCTGTGTGACATGGCCTTCAACACATCTCACCGTTGGTTTTGAGAGCTTCTATAGTCTCCTGAGTATATCCTAGGCCATCCTAAATGTTATTGTCTTGGCCCATTTACTCAAAGCCAGCTGTTCGTGATGAGATTAAAAACTTTTGCCGCTTTGATCTTCAGAGGTAAATCGAAGAAAAGTGGAAAAGATAACCTTGGATTTGAAAGAGGTAAGTGAAAGCATGTCAACCATTAAAGTTTCTTCATTAAATTTGTTGAGCAATTCATCTGAATCTGCGACATGGTATTTGATCCTAATATTTGTACAATTTGTTTAATTAAAACGTGTGACAATGTTTTATGACTCAAGACTTTGATCAAAAGTGCAGTATGTTAAGGCTGGTTTCCATTATCAAAATTTCTGTGATCAATGTAGGAAAGTTTTGTTCAAAGTTTTGAAAGATTTGTAAGAAATGCATGTTTGAGGAAACTGACTCAGTGTTAAACACTTTGATCAAAATTGTTGGAAATTCATCTAAGCGTGTGACGCAGTATAGCAAATCCGACTATGATGAAGTACTTGTTGGATATCATACATGCAGTCTCCGATATTAGTTCAGTCCAAGGTGAAGCCGAATGACTGAAAGGACCGGATACCCAGTTAAGGCTAATTTCCACTCCGGAAAACAAGAACAAAACAAAATCCGTGCATGCGCCATCAGTAGAAATTTTTGCGGGTTTCGATTGATCCGGCGACGTTGCTGGCCGGATAACTGAAAAGTTGAAATGTTGATGTTGAAATAATTTTGGTCCGGTCCCGCGGATTAAACCTGGCGACCAATCAAAATGCCGTATTATCGCACATAAATTAAAATAATAAATACCTGAGTGTATAAAATTTACAAAATGGAGGATGCATGAGACTGGAACGAGCTCCATTTTTTCCCTTTTCCGATCCTATCATTCCACTTGTCCTTTTACTGGAAATCGCTTGTTGGATCGGACTGGATCGGAAAAACCTTCGATCCGGTCCGATCCGCTGCTTATTTTGCGGAGTGGAAATTCGGGCCTTAAAGTCTAAATTGTCGGAATTGATATGACCTCTCATACGAATAAGTTTGCTACTTTAAGTGAGACAAGTGAGCTGAATTAATTTTGATCCATATATATACTTCATCGGGTATCCAGGATTATCATGTGAGCAAAACAAAATTCGTACCCTTTTCTTGACATCTTACAAGTAAAAATTTTAACTGTGCATATGATCTAATTGGATATATATAATTAAGAACAGCTTTGTTGTAAAATAAGTAGTCTGTAAATAAGCTCAATTTATTACAATATTATTTAGATATCTCTCTACATTACGTTGATCCAATCACATATGCCGATCCTGAGAGAGCGGTGTCGGAGCTTGCAAACGAACTGGACCGGCATTCGATTAAATTAGAAACCATTATTGGTGGAGGTACTAAATATTATGTTGTGAAGTCGCCAACAATTTATGATTATCATTATTTAGGACTGTAGATGAACTAATAATATAGGACAGTCATTAAAACAGCTGGACTGTCGATGCAACATTGGTAGACAAACACTCAATACTTCCGTTTGTCTATTTAACGTTTTCCAGGGCAATTTGGTGATGTTTACAAAGGGGAAATGAAGCTTCCTGAGCAACCAGCAACGAAAGTGGCAATTAAAAAGCTCAAGGTACTGTCTATGTTTGTACACATTCGTTTTCATAATTTTGCATTAGCAAAAATATTTTTCAAATTGGAAAAAGCGGGATCTACGATTTTAACCATATTTTGAAGATAAGGCCAGCTGTAATCTCTTGACAATTACATTAATTGATACCAATTGTTACACATTATTTACTAGCCAGGGGCATCTTATAAGGACCGAACAGATTTTCTCATTGAAGCGTCTGTGATGGGGCAATTTAAGAATTTGAATGTGATCACTTTGGAAGGTGTTGTGACTAAAAGTAAGTTCAGGAAAAATTTACTTGTGTGATTGTACGTTACCAGCTGTGTTTTTTTAATTCTTCATTGTAGAGCCAGGGTGCAGCATGTTATTAAGTACTTGAGAGGTTGTGAAAAGGTTCGGTGATAAAAATAGTCATGATGATGATGATGATGAATATTGATGATAATGCTGATGATATAATGATGGACGATGGATGATGGACGACGACGACGATGAGTAATGATGATATAATGTTGACGATGATGATGAGTGATGATGATGAATAAAGATGATGATGATGATGATGATAATGGTGCTGTAGATGGTGATGATTATGATGAGAATGTATGGATCAGAACGGTTAAAATGGTAAAGATTGGTGACTATGTTGTTTTGTGCTCTATTTAGGTACGCCTTTTCTCATTGTGACAGAATTTATGGAGAATGGATCTTTAGATAAATATTTAAAGGTAAATTGAAACGAATACAATATATATCGAATACAATTGATATTATTCCTCGTGCCACAAACCTTGCAAAAAATTTTGATCTCTATTGTTTTTAGGAAAATGATGGAATGTTGAATCAATTACAACTGCTAAGAATGGCCCGGGGAGTTGCCAGTGGTATGGAGTACCTGGCCGGAATGAATTTTGTCCATAGAGTAAGGAAATATTTTATCTTTTTCCAGGGGGATAGGATGCTTGATAAATTTAGGGGAGGGGGCAGTTCCATGAGTCGCCCACATGGTTGGTGCCGAGTGGGAGAACTACTCCCCTGTCTTTTTCGATCTTTATAATGACACCTACAGTATTATTGCAGATCACTCTTGTCTCGATGGTGTTTAGGTGGAACTGGCTCGCACAGAATGCGACATGATTTACTCTACCAGGCCCGGCCAGTGCTTTCAGATATAATACCATTTAGATCGTTTTATTTTATCTTACATTTTAACCTGGAATTTTAGGTAAACTGGTATATTGAGCCAGTATATTATCGAGTATACTAGTATTCTGGAATTTCTGGTAAACTTCCGGGTCCCCGGCTAGGCCTGTCTTCCATGACAATGATAATTTGTTTAAATGTTATCGTTTTCGCATTCTAGTTTATAGTATTAACGAAAAAACTCTAATATTGGTGTTTCTTCATTTAAGGATTTGGCCGCCAGGAATGTTTTAGTTAATGAGAATCTTATTTGTAAAGTCGCTGACTTTGGCTTATCCAGGGATCTTGACAATACTGAAGACTCAGAGTATGAATCACAGGTCAGTGGGCTCATTGCACAGGCCATCTGAAGAATGAAAAAATCGGCAGTCAAAACACTGAGTGACTGGATGGCATTGAGAGAAGTGGGAATTTAAAAATAGATGAGATATTCTAAGTATTATTATATTTAAGGTATATAACGTACAGTTTATATTTCTAGGGAGGCAAAATTGCTGTGCGGTGGACAGCGCCCGAAGCCATTACTTATCTCAAATTTTCAACAGCCAGTGATATCTGGAGTTATGGTATTCTACTTTGGGAAATAATGTCCTTTGCTGAAAAACCTTATCGGAATTGGCGCAACGGAGAAGTCAGTATGCGATATATTCTTCGTATAAAGCAGTCTTTTGCACATTATATGACTGGATTATTCTTGCGGTGTTTTTTATAGGTTGTGATATTTGTCAACCAAGGATATAGACTGCTCCCGCCAATGGTAATGGTATATACTTACATCTATACTCGTTACCTTAAATAACTCGCACTCGAGAACATTTCATTCTATACTTTCATGCTGAATGTTAGTGATTGTGAAAAGAGGCATTATACAACATAAATATTTTTGGTTATAGACGTGTCCTAAAACAGTGCATGAGTTAATGAAAGAATGTTGGATGACAGACAGAACGAAACGACCACCATTTAAAGAAATTGTGAGAATCATTGATGAATGGATAAAATATCCCGAAAAGCTTCTTGAAGACTACGTGAAAGTGAGAAGGTACGATTCATGTGAAATGTAAAAACTGTCAAATACTTTCTAATTTCTAGAATTCTCCCTCTTGAAGCTGATCCCGTAACGGCCAAGGTACCAGGCATATCATTAATCTTTAGGCATGTTTC
>CACRXK020011404.1:0-16378 GCA_902702795.2 Paramuricea clavata | reverse complement strand
GAGTTCACAATAGTGATGGAATTAATTTGTAAGCTAAACTGAACAAGATAAAAGGGTCCAGTTCATCTGAAATCTTGCTTCACTGTGAGACAAGCAAAAGGCCTACTGGGGTACATGTCCATGTCCCTACAGTAGTTATATAGTTTAGAAATGTCTTTGCAACTAGCCAGTGCTGAGTTCGGTGTGCTCGGTAGCTTGCCCAGCATCTCCCTAACTAGCTGGATCTACAACTGCCATCAATGTTTTTTACCATAGGGGCATCTACCCTCAAAAAACACTTTGCACCACCAGAAAGTTTTCTCACCCCATCTAAAGAAATTTGTAACCCTACCTCCCAGAAATCTAAAAAGAAAACAAATGACAGTAATGTGACTGAAGTAACGATTTTGAACTGAGGAAGACTATATATAAACAAGGATTTTGAACTGAGGAAGACTATATATAAACAAGGATTTTGAACTGAGAAAGACTATACATAAACAAGGATTTTGAACTGAGGAAGACAAAATATAAACAAGGATTTTGAACTGAGGAAGACTATATATAAACAAGGATTTTGAACTAACTAAGATTAAGAATCTTAAAATTTCCCCCATTAGCAACTGTACCCCCAGCCCTTGCTGCAGCTTGTTGCTTCAATTTGTTTGACACATTCCTCAAGCCCCCCCCCCATAAATTTTAATTCAGCACTCCCACAGCGCAAAATCTGAAAATCCGTTTATGACTTTTATATCTTCTCCTTATTTAGGACTGCCAGACGCATTTATTTCCATCACACTTACAATAAAGGACAGGGAATTTAAGAATTCACTAAACGATCCGAATTCTGGTGATTATCAGACGCTTTCTGGACAAATTAGAAGTAATGTAAGTTCACAAGTGTGATGGAATTAGTTTGTAAGCTAAACGGAACAAAACTTTCATTATGCTAGATAGCTCTGCCAGTTCCAAATTGATCTTCCTTGTGGTCCAGTAAGTGCCAATCCCTTGTTGGTCCAGTGTTACCATATGGGGAAACTCAAATTCTTTTATACTGGATAGCTCTGTAAGTTCTAAATGATTTTCCCTTACTAAGGGAGGAAACTGATGCTGATTTTTTCTGCCAAACTAGTTTCGCATTCCAGAATGAAGTCCTTTAGACCACAAGACCGTTCTTGAGGAATGGGATACTGGTGCAACAATCACTACGCCAATGTTGCAATGAAAAATGAAAAGCGTTCAACACTTAAAATCGTTTTGGCGTACCTCTCCAAAATACTTTGTTTTAGCTTCATCTCCTAAATATGCTGTAAATCTCCTAAATATGCTGTTTCACCGCATCTTATTCCATATAACTGTATTTTCTTAGTTCGATAAGGAATTTTCCAATATTCCACAATATCGTGGTGCCAATATCTTGAGATTGAGGTGAGTTCAACGCTGAGTAGTTGCATATACAAGTAAATCAATTAAGGTTGTCTTTCCAAAAACTTAAACGTTAAACTCTGGGCGCGCAAGTGACGATGGGTTATTGCTTATTTAGGCTCATAAACTTTGAAATTTGTGTTTGCAAGAATACCTAAGACATATACAAGACTCACAACAGAAAACATACTTGCCGCAAAGGCAATTTTCTGAGTTTAAGGGCCTAATAGATGAAAAACCGTCATCCCTTGTGTGCTCAGAGTTTAAGGTTTTGGAAGGACAACCAAAATTGAATCGGCTGCATTTACTTTCGCATATGATGATAGCGATGATTTTTAAATAGTTATGTATGTCGCTAGTTCTAACCATTGTATCGATTCTGAAAAGGCGTGGAAGTGTGATTTTCGATGCAGAAGTGGTCTTTGTTCCGGGTTCTGAAGACGAAATTACTAGGGTTTTGGAGGGAATGAATACAACTGGCGTTCTTGGTAACTTTTCACTTGTGCCTGGTTCATTAACTACTACGGATATACCAGGTAATGCACACTCAGAGTAATACCACAAACATCGTATTCACCTGAGTACACAACACCAACACACACATGCACACAAAAAGCTAGTATCGTATCTTAGAATACATTGATATCGAAGGAACTAGTCTCAGTTCCGAAATATCTCGAACCGACTTGACCTCGTAGCTCAGTTGGCAGAGCATTGGACTAGTATCCTAAAGGTCGCGGGTTCGATTCCCACCGTGGTCAGGCAAACTTTTCAGCTTGCCCGGTGTGGATACACACTCAGAGTAATATCATGCACAAACATAATATTGTGCAACGTAAGACATATGGCTGCAGAATTTAGGGATCCATGGAGCGAGGTGGTAACTCCAAATTCGAAGTGTGCGCTTTGAAGCTTAGTTGAATTAAGTCTATTTCAGAGCCATCATCTTGGAAACATGAAAATTTAGTTGAATCAAGTCAATTTCAGAGTCATGCATCATCCTGGAAACATGAAAATTTAGTTGAATTAAGTTTACTTCAGAGCCATCATCTTGGAAACATGATATAATATATTCATGGGACCCAACACTGCGTTGTCAACATAAAGTTGGCTCAAGCAGGATTTGAACTCGCAATCTCGCATAGTCATAAACCTTGAGTCAACTTTCTGTTGTCCAGTGTTGTTTTTTCTCGTGAATATATTGTATCATTTAAAGTTTGCTCGTTCACTGTTCGTTCGCTCGCTACTCTGGTTTAAATAAATGATTACAAAGCCCAATCGAATTGTAATCAAGACCCAACGTTTCGACACTCCAGTCTAGTATCTTCATCAGGGGTGATTTCAAGCTACAATCGTGGCTTCTTAATGGGCTTTGTAATCATTTATTTAAACCAGAGTAGCGAGCGAAACATGATATTGTATCATATTTCCTTGATGATGGTTCCGAAATAGAGTTGAAACTTTGTTGATACTCTTTCAATGGTTTCGGAGTTTCGCCAAACAATTGTGTAACATATCGCCTCATTTTCTGTTTACGTCTAGCGTTTTCTGATATTCAAATGGGAATACAGTACGGAGGAAATGCCGGTGATATGTTAGAGATAACATGTACTATTAGCGGACCATCTCTTCCGAGCTTTGAGTGGAGGAATGGTAGCATGATTTTGTCCTTATCGACAAGGGTGAAGATTGAAAACAACGATAAAGTTTCAAAACTTTTTGTCCGTAAAACTGCAGAGTCGGACTCTGCGGATTATTACTGTATAGCCAGGTAAGCGCTTTGATTTTCTGCCATTGACGGAATTTTTCTGGTTGTTCTTCTGTTTCATTCGGTGTCCCACAAGATAACTTACTTAGTTCATGTGAGTTCACGGCGACCAGGATATCAGCCATGTTTTCACTCGCTACCCTGTTTTTTATAAATGAATGGAAGGCCCGGTCGAATTGTATTCACGGCCAAACGACTTCACGAACGCTTTGCATCATTTATAAAAAAAACAGAGTAGCGAGCGAAAACATGACATTAAGTTCTGCCGTTCGTGTCATCATTCACTGGTATCATCCAGGAAACGTTTACAGACGACGCCTTCTGCATTGACTGAAAGCACAACTAAGAATAAACTAGTGTGCAGGGCCGGCGCTAAATGGGGGAGGGGGGGAGATGGAACACCTCCAGTCATCAGGTAGTCGGCAAAATATTGAATTCCAGTTGGCAAAACATAGATTTGGATAAGAAGAAAAAAAAAATATTTGAGTAACACCGATTAAAACTGATTAAGAATGATAGGTAAAATTTGGAGATATTTACGAAAACATTGGGGGGAAATGGAACGAACAAAATAAGATTGACAAATATGTTGTCCGGAAAAATAATTTTTGAAGTTGAGCCGGGCTCAATTTCATGAAAAGAAATATTAATTAGTGGCTGTAGTGACTCGGCAAAATTCACTTACACCCCCCCCATTCAAAGAGGTCTAGCGCCGCCCCTGTGTACCCCAGGGAGAAACTCTTTAAGTTCATTTTTGTCAAGTTTGTAATCTTTGATCTTGTAAGGTTTCAGTGGGCACTATTAATTTATTTCAACAAATGTTACCAATGCATATTTTTCACTGTATATCACTGCTCACCTTCACGTTATCGCTGCACAAATTGGGTACCACTGCACAGTAAAATAAAGTATGATTTCTTGGCCCAATGTGCCAGTAATACAATATAACAAACGTACTTGCAGGGAGGTGAGTCCGGGATTGGACGCATGCCGGGGGTGGCTGGAAGTTTCCCGAACTTACCGAGCGAAGCGAGGTGAGTTCGGGAAACTTCCAGCCACCCGAGGTGCGTCCAATCCCGGACTCACCGAACCTGCAAGTACGTTTGGTTTTTATCTCATACACCGAGCCATACACACATTTGTAGCTCTTCGCGATATATTCGTCGATGTTTTGTGAACATTTCCCGGCCAAAAAAATCACTGGGCAAGAAAATACTTCTTTAGCTACGTCTACATTACCTTTACTGCATTTTTTCTTTGGTTTTTCTTCAGTCTCAGTATGTTAGTCACCGAAAAAAGTTCTTTAAAGTTTAGGTTTATCGGCTAAATCTTGTCCGCCATATTTGTTATTGTTATTGCAACGTAAGCAGTTTAGCGGGTGAGTTCGGGCGAAAAGCAGGTGAGCTCGACGACAAGCTCACCTGCTCTAAACCAATCAGAAAGCCGCTTTTAACACAGGTATGGGATAAGAGAGTAAACCTGCTGTGTTTGCAGCTGAGGTAGAAATCCAACTTTGTTGACAGAGCTGGAAGACTCGTTCATGCACCAACCATTGTGGACATTGTGTTACTAAACCCCCAAACTCGTGCTGTAAGGTTTTGTGACCGTCATCTAGTAAAGCCTCGTATAGTATTTATGATATTTCTATTTATTTTAGTAAAGGGATAGACACAATCAACAGTAGTGTACGCGTAGAAGTTAAAGTTATTCCTGTCGTTGCAGTTTCCCCGTTGTTTGTTTCTGCAACTGAAGGTAATGCACGCACTCTTTAGGATGCATTGGCAAAGATGGCCTCGCACAAGTGAGATCGGGCACCTACCTCTCTTAGATGAGAACTTGCTACTGACTGTAGAAGCGAAGGTCGAACAAATTAGAAAGTAGAGATGAGCCAATTAGTGGGAAAATAATTGGCAAAGCCAATTAATCGGACATTTAAAGATTATCGGTCGATTATTTCATGATAATCTGCCGTAAGAAAATTAACGTTAACATTTATCATTCCAATGTTATCTCTAAAGTTATTTGCTTCGATTTACGAAACATTTTGAAAGCTCATTGAAAGTCTTCAAACAATCGGCCTCAGTGATCAATTTTTGTGATCAGCTCTATTCGGAAGATCGAAGTTTTTTATGGTTTCTTTTTAATATTTTAATATTAAATCATTAATTTCCAAAATAGCAGTAACAACTGAAAAGTTTAAAAAGTTAGATTTTCAAAAAAGTTTAAAAAGTTTAAAAAGTTAGGGTTACGGGTTAGTGGTTAGGGTTAGGGTTGGAGTTGGGGTTGGGGTTAGTGTTCGGTGCCGCGAATTTATTATGATAAATTCAAAATGTGCCGCGAATTTATCATAATGATAAATTCGGACGTGTTTAAGAATTTCAGAATTTACTCATATAGTAAATTCAAAGGTGGAGCTCATGCTGTCAACAATAGATCGGATATGCGTACAGTAAACGTCAGCAGGTAAAGCACTTCTCGAGGCGCAAACCATACAAACGTTTTACAGCTTCCTTACAAATGTTTAAGCTAACACACGCTATTTATAGCCATTGCACTTTTGAGACACTCGCATGCCTAGTTACCACAGAAACCGTTATGCCTAGTTATTCCTGAAACCGCTAAATTCGATGTCGTGACAAACGAATCCTGTAAACGGGGCCTTAATTTAATTGCCAAAAATTGGATTACCCAATGGACCTTTAACCTTATAACTAAAATTTTGATCTAGACAAAAATTTCATCACAGCTTTAAAGAGCATCACAAAATTAGTAATATTCCGAAGTTTCGTTGCGAAATGTTGTAAATGCGGATAATATAGCCTTGCGAAGTTTGCAATTTTGAGTCATTTTAGATTACAAACGGGAAATTGGCAGCCCAAACACCCGATTTGGGTATCAATTTCCCGTTTGTAATCTAAAATGACTGAAAATTGCAAACTTCGCAGGGCTATATTATCCGTATTTTACAACATTTCGTAACGAAACTTTGGAATATTACTAATTTTGTGATGCTCTTTCAAGCTGTGATGAAATTTTTGTCTAGATAAAAATTTTAGTTATAAGGTTAAAGGTCCATTGGATGAGAAATTAGCTCAAGTTTGTCCAACGAACGCCAAAGCCCAAGGAAGAAGTTCCCTATATAAGTACGTATACTCTAAATCTCTAATCTCTCTTTAGAGCCCCCCCCCCCCTGTAATAGGCCTCTCTTTTTAGATGAAGAACTTTATACAAAAACATGTATCTTTTGATAGATCTAATGATCTTCTGTACAACAATCTGAACAACTTGTTTTATATACAAAATCCTGATGTCATTTTACAGATGAACAAGTAAGCCACTCCAGTAAACCACTCCCCGTCACAGTTGGTTGAAAACGTAACTCCTTAACTATACTAGACAGATTACGGTAATTTATTTATATTTATACACGTTTTAATGCTACAGGTTTGAATAGCAAAAATTTAGGTCTGCTTTCCCCAACAACAAAGAATAATGCTCCGTACCCTATTGACTAAATGAATGAATGAATTTATATTGTTTGATTTCCGTTGAAAATACTTATCAAGAGAAACGATGCAAATATTCTGTAATGTTGAAGGAATGGAACTGAATATGTTAATATTTTACATTTGGAAATTTAACACTAGGACGTCATACTATAGCAGTGCATGGGCCGGATAACAATTGTAATATTTAACATAATCTCATGGTATTTAACATCTTCACAGCTTCCTTTTTCAACATCGTCTTTGTCCAAAAAAAATATCAGCGAGTTAACACTGGAATTGCACAGAGCAAGCGTTATAATCCACATTTTAATTGCTAGATCTTCAAGTATATTGAGGCTTGGGAAAAAGGGAACAGCAATCGTTGGTGGCAGGAATCCGAGGACACAAAAACAAATGACAACTATAAAACAAGATTTTGCTTGTTTAATTTCTCGAAGAAACAATTTCAATCGTGTCAAGTTTTCTTCTGAAGCAGCGTCACGTGGTTTGTTTTGCGATTGAGCTAACCTTTTAACCACCATGTATATCCTTGTATAGACAAATGCAATGAAGAAGAAAACAAACATGATTTTCACCGTCGCATATATCTCAAGAAGCCAAGGAATTGCAAAAGATAGAATGATAACAACAAAATCCACACCAGCAAAGCAACCTACATATATCAACAGTTTCCTTTTTGTCACCTGAGTGCTATAAGCATAAGGATGTAAAATCGCAATGTATCTTTCCAATGTCATAGCAGATACTGTGATAGCTGACACTCCGAGTGGTACAATATTTGCACGAGAGGCCAAACTTGTGGTAATGCATTTTGAAATCCCTCCTATTCTGCTGGTCAGAAAGAAGATAAATAGAGGTATGCCTAAAACACCAATTGCCAAGTCAATCACGGACTGAACAAGAATGATAAAATAACAAGGCTTGCTGTTCAGTTGTGAAGATTTGAAAATCGTTATTACTGCAATGGCGTTGAGTAATATCGTAGGAATGATCAAAATACCATTCAAAGCGATAGCGAAAATATGATTTATTAACAAGTTATTAGATGGAAGTTTGATTATAATGAAATGAGTTGTTCCCAAAATTTGGCATGATATCTCAAACTCTTTTTGTACCACTGACAGATTCATTTTGCTTCCTTTCTTGTAGATGACGCGAACGATAACAACACCAAGAGAAAGAGAGTGTTGGCTTTTAAATTAGTCGATATCCACGTCGCTTATTATATACTAGCGGAACATTAACAGCATCAACAGACTGAACTATTAACTTTAATTTCATGCTTAATGGAAGGTAATTTTCTAGATTGCATTTGCTCTTAAAACTGCCCTCGTTGTTATTTTGTGAAATTTAATTATGCTAAGCATGCGAACTGAACAGCAGTGCTTGAGAATAATGGGAGGGCAGTCTAATACAGGACAAGACGGGTGGTGTGTCGGAAATCGGAACAGAAAATAATATATAAGCAGCTGAATCGAAGAAATACTTAGAATATCCAAAATATATTTTAGTACAAATTTTTAAAGAGACATGAAATTCAATATTTTACTTGATCGTGTAATTTTATTGCTTGAAATTCCATATTAATATAGAACTAAGGCGTGGAAAACACAGTATCATTTTTTTTATTATTTTGCATTCTTATTTCACAGATAAAAACGATATGATTGAAGGATTGGACAGAACTGATATCCCATTCCCGCATTAAATCCATCTAATGAACAGCAAGTCAAAAATCGTGAATTAGTAATATATACACTACTATACACAGCACAAGAAAATGCAAGGACGAAAATTTCACAAGAAAAACAGCTATATAAGGAGGTAAATCAAACTCGTGACGTTGTTTATTTATATTGGATATTAACCATAGATATCTTATATACACTAGATAGTGCATCTAATTATTCTGCAATTCAAAAATTGAAGCCGTGTATGATTGCAGACTCATGATATTCCCATGCAATGAG
The DNA here is from genome assembly GCA_902702795.2 of Paramuricea clavata. Classification (NCBI taxonomy): domain Eukaryota; kingdom Metazoa; phylum Cnidaria; class Anthozoa; order Malacalcyonacea; family Plexauridae; genus Paramuricea; species Paramuricea clavata. The sequence goes on along the minus strand of CACRXK020011404.1, from coordinate 7,727 downwards.
AAGACTCGTATTTCTTAAACAGGGAATTTAAACATCAAGTTAAACCTATTCCAAATACATTTTCAAACTATTCAAATGATGAAAGTTATTGTTTTTAAGCGTCTATTAGCAAGTGGGAAACTCCACATGGCCGCCATCTATTCAAATGGGGTAACCGCTGGAATATTCTTGGCTTCAATTTTACTAAAAGAGATGCGCTATCTAATCTATATAAGATATCTATGATATTAACATTGGATGATTATAATCGATCTGAATTTTAACTGCGGTAAACTATATATAATAAGGATGAATATTTGGTTCAGGTCAATCTAATAGCAATGAAACTTGAAACTTCTCGTTTGCCGGAAATAAAAGAATTAGAGGAATGCTCAAAAACACAAACTGCGAAGGCAATCACAGACTGTACAAAAATGATAGAATAACAGGGTTTGCTGCTCATGCAGTTGGGAAGAGTTTAAATCGTAATTGCAACAGCGTTGTAATGTTGCAGGAATTATCACAATACTATACAAAGCAATGGCGAAGATGTGAATGATAAAAGATTTTCCAGATGGAATCTGGTTATAACAAAATACGTAATGTGAAGAATATGACATGATATTTCAAAAACAGGTATTGTAGATGGAAATTGTCGAGTGGAATTTGTATACATTTATTAGACCTAACCAGGAACAGAAGCAACAAATGCAACTTAAGGTCACTGGCAGGAATTGAACCTGCAGCCCTGCGACTCCGGTGCAGCGCTCCAACCAACTGAGCTACAGAGGCCAGTTGTCGATCTCTAACTATGCACAAGCTCATGTACAGTATATATACTAGGGTATAATTCCATGTATAGGTTATGTGTAAATATCAAGATTTTTGTGACCTCTCATTCGAATAAATAATATTTGATGGGTATTGACTATTGTAGGTGAAAATTGTCTAGTGGAAATTTATATATATTAGACCTAACCAGGAACAGAAGCGAAAATGCAACTTTAGGTCTCTGGCAGGTGCAGCGCTCCAACCAACTAAGCCACAAAGATCAGTTGTCGAGCTCTAACCACAAGCGCATGTATATATAGTGTTATGTTAATTGTGTTATTGTACACTCTGTAATATGTTAAGATGAAAATGTTCTAGAGAATGTACTAGAAATGTTATATAGGCTGGGGTATTGCCATGAATAGGTTCCATACATAGATATCTTATATATACACTAGATAGCGCATCTCTTTTAGTAAAATTGAAGCCAAGAATATTCCAGCGGTTACCCCCATTTGAATAGATGGCGGCCATGTTGGAGTTTCCCACTCGCTAATAAACGCTTAAAAAACAACAATAACTTTCATCATTTGAATAGTTTGAAAATATATTTGGAATAGGTTTAACTTAATGTTTAAGTTCCTTGTTTAAGAAATAGAAAACATACGAATCTTCTCATTTCATGGGAATATCCTGAGTCTGCAATCACGGCTTCAATTTTTGAATTGCAGAATAATTAGATGCACTATCTAGTGTATATAAGATATATATGGTTCCATATGTGTAAATATCACGATTTTTGTAGCATCTCACTCGAAAGAATAAAATTTGATGTGCATTGTAGATGGAAATTATCAAGTTGAAATTTGTATACATTTATTAGACCTAACCAGAAATAGAAGCGAAAATTCAATTTTAGGTCCCTGACAGGAATTGAACCTGCGGCCCTGCGACTCCGGTGTCAAAAATCATGATATTTCAAAATCTGCTTTGTAGAAGATGCGAGAACTGAACAATAAAGCCAAAACGAAAAAGGTATCATCTTTTAAACTATATTGGTCAGTAATACATGAGTAGACTATTGATTTGAATATTGGCTTTAGTGAATATTGAGCAATTATATTTCTCACTTATGCTTTTCATTGTCATTCGATGCATTCAGTTATACTATATACAGTAAGTAACGAATCAACCTTAAATTCCCAGCTGTACTCTTCAGATTAGTTACCAAAATAACATCTTATGAATGACAATAAAGCTGTACCAACAATAAGTGCATACTAAATTATCTTACGGTGATTAAGGTAAAATTATTGTTGAATTTGTGCACTGAATCTATTCATGAAATGTTCAACCAATATAGACTTGAGCAATTTGAAAGGTGATGCACTTTTCGTTTCGCTCCATTATCAACCTGAGAGCCATCATGAACCTGTCTGTGGAGCAAGAAGTTTTAGAAATGTCATGTAGCATTCTTGGAACGACCTACTCCGTTATGACAGGATTTTCGTCTGAAAAACTATTAATCAATCACATTTTTGCTATTACTTTGAACAGCCTTTTGATAATTCCAACGATATTACTCAATGCTATTGCGATAATAACGATTTTAGAATCTTCTCAACTAAAGAGCAAGCCTTGCTATTTCATCATTCTTGTTCAGTCCATCATTGACTTGGCTGTTGGTGTTTTGAGCATACCTTTAATTCTCATCTCTCTGGCGAGCAGAGTAGGAGGAGTCTCAAACTGCATTGTAGAAAATTTGGCGTTAAAATCATCTTTTTTACCATATGGTTTATCTATTGTCACATTATGTGCTCTCACAATGGAAAGATACATTGCCATCTTACATCCGTATGCTTACAGTACTCATGTGACAAAAAATTAGAGGCTGTTGATATACGTGATTACTGGTGCTGTGGTGATGTTTTCTGTGATAATTTTCTCTTTTCTCAACCCAAGATTGTTACAAATATTTGGAACATTAGTCGAGACGCTCCTTTTCTTCTTCACTGCGTTCGCCTACACCAGAATATACTTGGTCATTCGAAAGTTGGCAACCATGTGATGTTGCTGCAGAGGAGAACTTGACAAGAATGAAGTTATTTGTCCGAGAAATTAAACAAGCAAAGTCTTGTTTTATGATTGTCGTTTGTTTTTTTGTTCTGTGTTTGTTTCCAGGAGCGATTGCTTTTCCTTTCTTTGGCGGCTTCGATAAACATGTCAAACTAGCAATATCAATCTGGATAGTTACGCTTAAACTCTCAAATTCCAGTGCTAACTCGTTGATATTCTTTTGGACCAAGACAATGTTGAGAAAAGAAGCTGTTAAGATGTTGAAAATCATGGGATTAGATTACATATTAAATATATGACTGTTAACTTGACATTATGATCTAAACCCTGAAATTATTATTATATGTTCTACAATCATATATTATCACTTATTTACTGATACCTAGGGATGATACCTAGGGAATTAGTGTGTTTTGAGGACCCGAGACCGCCGTTGTTGCCCGAGGCGAGGCCGAGGGCAACAACGGCGGTTGAGGAGCCACAAAACACATTGCTTTCTCGAGGTCTCAGTAAATAAGTGTTTTGTAATATAGTATATAAGTGTCAAAGTATGAATAATTCACCGGTTATTGGAGTGAACTTAATTTGAAACCAAAACTGGATAAATGGGACGCCGTAAGTTAATGTTTAAATTGATAAAAAGTTTAAATAATAAACTTTGGAACGGTTGACACGCATGCGCATTGCACCCATTTTATTATTGAGCGGCCAATAAATGTTTCATTGTGGGCCCGGTTGCCTCCTCGGCAAAGCATGCAGCGAACATGACGTTTTGTGGACTTGTATACGTGATACGGTTTTGACCAATCGGCAAACAATTGAACTTTGAACTTTGCCACTAACTATATAACAATACTGTATGTTTGCATTGTTATCTTTGAATAAAATATTCATGGCTAGAATATCATGGGGCTTTTTATTCTATATATTAGTTAGCATGAATTTACTCCTTTTGTGCAACATTGAATTGGAGGAATTGGATTTTTGAGCATCTCGCTTAGTAAAACTGAAGGGTTTTGTAGGTGGAATTTTTGAGCGGAATATTATATAACGCGTTCCAAAGTAAATTGGACTTTTCCAAAGTAAAAATTTTTTCTGTATTTTGCGGAAATTTTAATTTTTCTCCAAAAAATCACGACTTTTTGCTAGAGAATGCTGAAAGAAGGCAAAATCATCACATTTTCGATTAGAAAAGATGAACTGTGCGGAAAATGTTTGAAACCAAAGTGCACAAAATATTCCTAAAATTGGTTCCCCTCCAAACTGGCTAATTTTCTGGATGCATATACAATATAAATTGCTTGATTTTGCGTCCACTGATTTTTCTGCCGCCGAAAACAACGACACGGCCAGAAGAAGTACATATAAACCACAAATAATTTATTTAATAACCTCATCCACGGAATGTTTACAAAGCAAAAGTATTTTTGCAAATATATAAACGTTTGCATATTTGACTTTTTCGTTGCACTTGTTCATCGAGGTGTCAGAAATTCCGAACCTTTCATGTTAAGGCTTTGCATTTTGAGTGAGATATTGCGGGATTTTTATTATACAAGGTTCAGAAATTCTGACCCTCCTTTGTTACAGATATAGACGTTCGCATATTTTACTTTTTCGTTGCACTTGTTCATCGAGGTGTCAGAAATTCTGAACCTTCCATGTTAAGGCTTTGAATTTTGAGTGAGATATTGCGGAATTATTATTATACAAGGTTCAGAAATTCTGACCCTCCTTTGTTGCGGATATAAACGTTCGCATATTTGACTATTTCGATAGACTTGTTTATCGAGGTGTCAGAAATTCTGAACCTTTCATGTTAAGGCTTTGCATTTTGAGTGAGATATTGCGGAATTATTATTATACAAGGTTCAGAAATTCTGACCCTCCTTTGTTACCGTCACAGATATAAACGTTAGAATATGTGACTATTTCGTTACATTTATTCATTGGGGTGTCAGAAATTCTGAACCTTTCATTTTAAGGCTTTGCTTTATGGGTTCAGAAATTCTGAACTCTCCACTAAAAAATATTGCTGTAATGTAGTATTTATAACATCCAGTCTCAGTATTTATTTAATGCATGTATACTGTAATTTTGAATTTCTTCATTTTCAATAAAATTTCATATTTTTGTAGCAAATGGTTATATTTCATAACAACTCCGCAAATACTAATTTTTTAAGAAAAAGATGTTGACGCTCCACATTTTCGCTCCTGCTATTTTCCTATTTTTTTCGGGATAAAAAATACTTTGGAAAAGTCCACTTTACTTTGGAACGCGTTATATACAATATTTGACCTTAAAAAACTCATTAATAATTCATGAAGAAAACACAAAGAAAAATCATAAGCGTGTCGTATCTGTATATGTGATACAGATTCATGTTGATTTACATAAACTTTAACTTTGATTTTCTCGGCTTAGACAACGTTTATTTTTAAAATTACTTCGCCAGTGAACTCATAAGATGAGTCGTTTTTTAAGTTGTTTACAACATTCGCGTCCGTGTTTTATCAGATATACAAACTCTCGCCTTCGGCTCGAGTTTGTATATCTGATACAACACGGCCGTACATATATATATATATATATATATATATATATATATATATATATATATATATATATATATATATATATATATATATATATATATATATATATACCGGGTGGCCCAAAAAAAAGTACTCCTGTTTGATTTGTAATAACTTCTAAACAAGTAAAGTTTTTAAAGAGAAATAACTTGCATTAAATAGAGGAAGGACTAACTTAGATTTTGATATATTACAGTTGTATTTAACTTAAAAATTCTCGGAGATATTAATGTTAAAAATGGGGAGCATATTTTGGAATGTGTCTAAAATTAGCGAAAATCGGCATATCAAATATTAACTCCAGCGTTTGTTTGTTTAATGACATATTAGGCTAACTTGTATTTCAGCGAATTATCGTTAAGGTTTGTAAGGGATATGGCGTAGATTTAGACATCTTACATGTAAGTCTTAGCTCATTGTTTCCTGAAATATGAACGTTCGAAATTATGCAAGTTTTTAATATTAGGTCTTTGCAAACTTAAATGTACATGAAAGACTGACCATGGAAGGCAGGCGCTTAAATTTTTCGTATTCTTAAATAGCCTAATTTTTTTATGTTTTTAATGGGTTCAAACAGACTGAGTAGATTATTTCTCGGTTAGAGCAGGATGAATATTCTTTATTGAAGGAAATAATATTGCTTTTTGCAAATACACATCACCGTATCAACGCTACTATTTTGTTACGTTTTGTTTCAAAAATGTTGCATGTCTCTGGGGAGTTGCTTAATTGTTATGTCTTATGGAGTTGTATGGTTTGATTGTGTTTCATATAATTCTCAGTTTACTCCATGAACTTGCCAAGATTAAGAAACGGCAAAAGAGTTTGGGTGTTCTTAACAAGATTTCAGAACGTTGCAGAAGCTAGAAGAGCTTCACAATTCCGTTGTGACAGCATGCCCTAATTCAGAACTACGAACGATCCAATGACGATCCTTCGCGATGCAGTGGTCTCATGAAATAAGGAAACGTATTCGTGCTAGGAACACACGCGAATTTCGGACGAATGAATCTTGCTTGCATTTTGTAGATATAATAATACTTTGTTTCATAATAAACAATTTGTCAAGTGTCATTTATTTACTGGTAATAGTGCATGTTTCAGTCGGGCAAATCTTGATTAATATTTGATACGCCGATTTTTGCATATTTCAGACACATCCAGAAATATCCTCCCGAATTTAAAGATTACTATCTCCGTGAATTTTTAAGTGAAATACAACTGTAATATATCAAAGTCTAAGTTAGTCCTTCCTCTATTTGATGCAAGTTATTTCTCTTTAAAAGCTATACTTGTTTAGATGTTATTACGAATCAAACAGGAGTACTTTTTTTTGGGCTACCCGGTATATATATATATATATATATATATATATATATATATATATATATATATATATATATATATATATATATATATATATATATATATATATATATATATATATAAATATATATATATATAGCTTAAGATTTTGGTTTACGAAACACAAACAGTGCTCAATACCATATAGATAGAGCGTATATATATATATATATATATATATATATATATATATATATATATATATATATATATATACATATATATATATATATATATATATATATATATAGATAGATAGATAGATATAGATAGATATAGATAGATAGATAGATAAAGATAAAATAAACCTGGTTCACTTCATAAGATTTATTTACTACAAACTTCTTTCGTATGACAAGCAATGCTTGCCACACATCAGGTGAATTTAAATAGCGCGACATTTAAATTCACCTGATGAGTGTGGCAAGCATTGCTTGTCATACGAAACAAGTTTGTAGTGAATAAATCTTATGAAGTAAACCAAGTTTATTTTATCTTTATCTATATTAGCTCTATACTTCGATATATCGAGCACTCTACTCATATATGATTCTAAATACATATTTGGTATATATATATATATATATATATATATATATATATATATATATATATATATATATATATATATATATATATATATATATATATATATTTAAAATACTAATTAATAATTCATAAACCTTGTGGCAAATCATGTCAGCCATAATATGTCACGTGGAGTGACTTTATATCTGATAAAACACATGTGGCATTATATAATTGTTCATCTTAATTAGCATGATTATACTATGGTTCATCCTAATTAGTATTCTTTTGTAGTCGTATTTTAAGCTATTCAAAACACTCGTTGTCGTGTTTTATCAGATATATAACGTTCGGCTGCGCCTCGCGTTATATATCTGATAAAACACTCCTACTCGTGTTTTAAATAGTACA
>CACRXK020011403.1:0-16382 GCA_902702795.2 Paramuricea clavata | reverse complement strand
AACCCGGCAGCTAAATAATACAAGTCGACTCGTAGCAAGTCTAAACAGTAAAGTTAACTAAAAAAAGTGCCGAAAGTCCGGTTTTCTAGATGGACTTAGGACGTGTGTTAATCCCCGGGCAAAAAAAGATGAGAGTTGACGAGAGTTGGCAGTCAGCCACTCAGCCTGAGCCAGTCATGCATTATTGTAGTGGACATTTTATGTTCTAGATTGAGTTTGATACCGTTCCAATCATGTTTCAACTTAAATATAGTACATGATAGCGTTGGGAAAGCATTCAAACACCAGCTTGGACAACGTCGCGTGACTGCAATCTCTCATGCACTCTCAATAGTCAGCTCAAGCACTCGACGTTTTTGTCAACACGGAGGTCACTAGCCTGCTCACAGCCCGAAACTCATATCTAATTTTGGCGGCATTTTGCATCATAGCACTCGTGTGAGGAGTGAGGATGCAGTGCGTACATGTTGTATGCCATCTGAAACCTTAATATGATCAGGGGCGGACATATCGATTTTGACTGGGAGGGTGTAATCACGAAATGAGACCGACCCACACTGAAATGCGAATCCAGACCGACTCTTGGTGTGTTGCAATAAATCGAGTACAAAGCATGGAAATTGATGGCATTTATTAGGAATCTTGCAAGAACACGTACAGTTTGCTGTGAAACGTTATATTTTTATTAAGTGTCTGCGCTTACTGCTTAGTCAGGTTTGACCACGGATTAGCGATTTCGTCAAGATCGATCGTGTCTGTTAGATTGCGCTCACACGCAAGAGTCAAGAGTTCACCAAGGCGTTCCTGGTTTATTTCTGAACGCATGACAGTTTTCACTGATTTCAGCTATGAAAAGCTGCGCTCGGCTGATGCGGATGTTACAGGAACTGTCAGGCGCGTAACTATAGGATTTTTGATTGACCGAGACACTTCTGGGGAGGGGGGTCTGGGGTCATGCTCCCCCAGAAAATTTTTGATTTTCTAAGGCTTAGAAACGCTATTTCCTGCATTCTGGGAGCAGTTCAAATGAAAAATCAATTTCATAAACAGTGACACAATGACTATAATTTTATACTGTAGTTTGCCCCCAATCCTGAGGATAAGAATTACAAATATTTTTGGTCGAACATCATTGATCAGGTGCATAAAAAAAGTGTTTGTGCTCAATTGTTGTAATATTTGGGCGCTGGCCCGCACTTTTGTTATTGGGGTACTTGTGCACCCACACAGCCTCACATTTCTTACGTCACTGTAGGGCAAGAATAATGCTTCTTTACATGGAGAGAACTACAGTCTGTCATTGAACTTGAATTCGATTGACTCATATAGCAACAATTGGAAACATCGCCTAGTCAGTGGAAGCAATTTTTCGCTCCGTGATTTCAGATAAACCAGTGCGTCGTTCAATGATCGAATTTCTTGATTCAGTAGGCACATAAAACTCTTTGGTAACAAAATGCATATGCGTATCGTATTACATGTGAACATACTTCCTAATATAACTCGGCTAGAAATCTATTTTTGCACTTTGCATCTTAAAAATATAGTTTAGGGACCGGAGAAATATTGTAACTAATGTTAGCTATTTTGATCGAGATTCGTCGCATTTTGGAGTCTGATTTTGGGGGTTTGAAATTTTCGCTAATATAGAATATCACCCGTGAATGACCTTGCTGAACCTAAATTCCAAATAAAAGTGCCAACACGTAATCGTGACATATAGATACCCATGTTTGGAAAGTAAATGGAAACTTCATCCCTTTGCGCGTGTTTTGACTGATAATTCGTTCATATACTCGCGAAATAAGTACGTAATATTTCTTCATATTATTTCTGAGCTGTTTGATCCGTTTGAGCAAATTTCCAACTCAATACTCAATAGTTTGAGTCTATCTCGAGTTGCGAAAATATTTCATTTGCTTCACAAAGCACTGCATGTAAACAAACGCATAATTTTGAGACCGACTGCACTTAGTTTGAGACCGACTGGAACATTTCTCTGGGGGGGTGAACCACACCCCCCCACATTTACGCCCTGAATATGATGCGCTATAGCGCTTATAACCTTTGGTACAACTGGTTTGAAACTTAAAATATTGATTCAAAAAGTTTAATATCAATATATTTATTGAAAAATAGCTATTATGTCAGAATATTAAAGAAAATGACCAAAAGACCATGTAAAGTCCGTAATGTAAACAAACGCTTTGTTTACATTTTGAACTCAGTGCTACAGTTGTAAAATATCAGTTAGATATATATTATTCTGAATTTTTAACACTCTTCTGGTTCGCTATGCTTTGTAAATGAATACAGGCTAGAGATTCAATTCAAGAAAGTTCAAAAGATACGAAATATTAATAACATTCCAACGGTCGGGTCCCGACCGTTGACATGTAAGCCTACGCAGAACGTATGCGCAGAATAACGGACTTTACATGGTCTTTAAGATTCTCGCGCGAATAGGCAATGTTTTTATGAGTAACCGTTCATCGTTAGTTGCAAGCGACGGTAATAACAAGGTCAAGGTGGGTCAAGGCTTTATCGAAAGCGATTGACTGTCAGATTTCCTTTACAAATTTATAACTAAACTAGTAATTACTACCGCAAGTGAAGTGCTGCCTTAAAGCTGGAAATAAACGTTTAAAGATGCGGTACAGTCCGTATGTAAACAAAGGCTTTGTTTACATGTCGGTATATTGAATTTTATTCGACAACTATTTATATTTTTATGATTCTAGAGTATAATAAATTATCAAGACACAACAATTAAGCTTTGCAAGACCATAAAATGAAATTAAAACCTAAATAAACTGTTTGTATAATAAAAAGAGGGCTCCTTTGTGCACATGCGCAGATCGGACTGTAACGCATCTTTAAATAGTTGGGAATTAATTGCGATTTTAAAATTCAAAAACAACAGCAGTACCATTAGGGTCAAACATACCAAAAGAATTTCTGGCATGAGGATCAAATAAATAGAAAAAGGAATTTATATCATGCATTAAGGCCATCATATACCCATCTAATATCAAAATAGCATCCTTACTTTGTGTAAAAGTATTCATCAAAGCTGAACCAAAGTTAACATAAGGAGCTCCAACTTCATGCTCATTTGTAATAATTGAACCTTGACGATTCTTTCCATAGTTTATATACCAAATTGTTTCATCATTTTGTTTTTCCTTGGGTTAATTCTAACTTGATTACAATAGACAGTGTTTTATTGCAAGGAGACAGTATGTATCGAAATGCTTTTGAAAATGGTCTGATTGCACGTGAGAGATATTTGTCAATCAATGAATTATCGACTGTTGTCCATTGATGGTCGATGACTTTCTTTCTTGCATAAAATAAGGATATGAAACTACTATCTTCCACTGAAATATTGTGTCGAATTCAGTCGATGTCAATAAACAAAAGGGCGGGTAAAAGCATAGCCCAAATGCATAGCTGATTTACATTGTTTTTGTTGTTATATTAGTTTGTTTTTCTCATAATTTTGAGATTTAAAGTTTTACTCTTAGGCTAATTTTGTTGCGAACTTTATATAAACTCTGCTTGTGTCTAATACAGAACTTGGAAAAATATCATGACCACGAAACCCTTTCGTTGGCCAAGCATACAACATGATTTTGCATTGGCTAGGGAGGTTGCAAGCTGCCGGACACAAAAGCCAATGGATTGGAATGCTATTGCCCACCGATTAAGTTCACATTTTGGAAGTTAAAACCTTAGGCCTAAATCTAAATCGTTTTTAAAATGATCCGAACTGCAAACTTGTAACAGGTACATCGACTACCGGTTTGCGGTTTGCCGTAACAATGACAAACGTCAATCTACTCAATCTAAAACTCTCTAGTAGTAAAGCTTTACCTACCCCCAATTAATTTAAGCTAACATTTAAATAAGGTTTGAATAAACCATATGAATAAATATATGAATATTTAGACATTGTCTTCGCTCCGGTTTACAACGCCAAATCACAGATTTTCACGTCTTGATACAACGGCTGCATTCCAAGCCACCGAACAAGTGCAACTTCAAACTGGGTTTAGCAAAACTCTTCAGTCCCAACTATAAAACCCATGTCTTCAACTTCTAAAACTGTATTAAATTCATACTATTGTCTATTGATAATATACGACGAACTATCTTTACTACCATTTATTTGAAGGATCGAGTTTGTTTTGGCTGTCGCCATCGCGCGGCCGTCCTAAAATCGTAAGGTCTCTAATGGCGTCTCTTGGACCACGCATTTGGCTTTGTGAATTGGTTGATTAATAAGAAATGCTGAACAAAGTCGCACTCATTGTGACTCGCCAGACTTTTATTGTCGTAGATTAGAAGAGTATGAACGCATATTGAGTGTTTTAACAATATCAAGAATCACCGAATCATACACACATTATTTATACACAGACGCATTATTTGGTACAGACGAATTCTGAGTACGTGGTATTCGGAAACGAGAATTGAGCCTCAGAATTCAGTTCTTCGGGTAACGATGTGAACTTCTGCACTGAACCACCTTGTGATACTGTGTTTTCTTCACGTGTTTGCGAAGAATGCTGTATTTGGTCACCGCGCTTAAGATTGACTGAACAAAATCCTGAACATTTGGTACTCTGCCCTGTCTCTCTTCTGGCGCCACTTGGCACGCGCGATTTTGCCGAGTCGCTCTACTTCCGTTTTTCCAACCACTTCCGCTTTCTCATCTTTTAGTTGTATTTACTTCCGTTTCCTCATCTTTTGGTTGTATCGGTTTATCTTTTGGTTGTATCGGTTTATCTTTTAGTTGTATCGGTTTATCTTTTAGTTGTATCGGCTTATGACATTGATGCATTTGTACATAACATCAATGTATAGCACATAACATTAATTTATAGGCGCATAAACTCGATTGATACATTTCAGAGTCCGCTAAAAAACTTCATATATAAATCTCAGAGAACATGATGTAAACAAAATACAGAAATAATACGAACGTATTAAAATGCTTTACTTGGTGTAGGTTATTTGTTTGTTCCGCTATAAAAAGATTTTCTGCGCTGGAGAAGAGCTGCCATCGAGGCATAACTTGAGTTGACGGTATGACATGTTCACTCTATTACAGTTTTAATAATTTTTGTAAAATAAGGTTTTAAATTTTTGTAATTCTTTGACTTTAATAGTTATTATTAATATGATTTATTTTTCCAATATTTTTCCGTTGTCTGTTAAGGACAACGTACATACTGGCTCCGTTGCACACACACACACATATATATATATATATATATATATATATATATATATATATATATATATATATATATATATATATATATATATATATATATATGTATATATAAATATTTAGCTTAGCTTAAGGTTTTGGTTTACGAAACACAAACAGTGCTCAATACCATATAGATAGAGCGTAATATAGTTTTTCGTTTTACCTCAAATAACCACAACAATCTGTTTCATCCGTATAGGAATCACCTGATGATTCCTATACGGATGAAACAGACTGTTGTGGTTATTTCAGGTAAAACGAAAAACTATATAAATATTTATATATTTATATTATTTCTTTCTTTTGACTTCATACGTTCGCTAATACAAACGGATTCCACAAATTTCCACAATCAGTAAGGTTGCTTTTTGCTTTGTGCGTTGCGAGCCAATAATCTACGTGTTTCTAATAAATAATCTACATGTTTGAGCTGCTTATTTTTAATATTTTACACAAGGCTGCCAAACAGTCTGAAGAGAGCTATTTTGGTAGTATGACAAACACGGAAGTTTAAAAACGTCACAAAATATAAAACCGGTTTTGCAAATTCTCAACGGCATAGAGAGGCCTGCGGAGGAGGCTAAACGTCAGTATCGCGTGCCACCAGAGGTTCTCTTCGCCTCGCGTAAAATAAATACGAGCGGGAATAAGGCGAAAGATACAGAACCTCTGGCAACCCGGATACACAAGAAAACGCTGGTCGGAAAAAATCGGTATTTGTCGTATTTTACGAATCTGCCACGTAATTTATGGCCACCGGTTCGCTCACAAAGACAAGAAATTTAGAGCTATATGAAAGTTGCATGCCATATATGGCATGCAACAAAAGGTTAGATGTGTTGTTTTGTCAGATGTGTTTATGATTACCACAAACTGATACAAACACAGTTTTTAATCTAGTCCCCTTTCGGTAATCTGACAACCAGGGGCGTAGGAAGCGTCAAAAGATTGGGGGGCACCGCGGCTTCCAGGGGCAGTTTTGTATAATGAAAAGAGCACCTAAACATTTTGTCCCGGAAATGTTGGCGACGGGGGGGTGAGGCTGGGGGGGGGAGAAAATTTTTCCGGTCATACCACATTTTAGGCTTAATATAATCCATTGTTATAATTACAATCCTATTAATATCCAGCGTAGAATGAACGTTTTTAAGCAACTTTTTTAAAAAATATCATCATATTTCCAGACAAAAAGGGCATCTTCGATGTTAATATAGTCATTAGCTTCTACAAAAAGGGCACTATTCATCCCGATAAAGGGCACTTTGAAAAATTGGGGGTGGGGCACGTGCCCCTGTGCCCCCCCCCCCGGTTCCTACGCCCATGCTGACAACCGTGTTGATGAAAACGTCGCTTGCTGCGCATGTGTTATGTGAGAACCCTCTGATGTAAACAATACCCAAATTTCGCGTTGTAAATATAGATAGTTTTGCCCTTTTTTACATGATTATCAAAAATTAATAAGAATACAACACTTGTTTGTTTCGACATCTTTTAAATTGAAACTGTAAACTGTATTCATTTCTAGTTAAAATTTAAAAGCATAGCGACCACACATTGCATGGTTTTTTTGAATACAGTGTCTTCAAAATGTGACAAACTGTACATATCCGGATTCGTTAGTGAGGTGCCCAAATTCCTGAATGATATTGTATAAGAAAAGGTAATCCTAGCTTCCACCGCAAGCATCACTTGTATGTGGATTGGCGGACAGAATTTGGTTGCGGGCAAAAAATCTTACCGTGCGGAGGGGGCAAAGGTAATCCAACTTTGGAATGTTAATTATCGTCAATCTCATACCAAGAGTGTGCCCGTTCGCAGGTTTAGTGCTGGCTCAACCACGCAACCTGCAAATGGGCATATTCTGTGTTACAGTGTGTTGGATAATTTTTTTTTATTGATTGATTTTCAGGAAGCTTTCTCACAAAGTGATTTTCAGAAAGGTCCTGAGCTATAAAATAAACAAATTTACAAGGAATAACTATGAAAAATATTAAAAAATTAAATTGTATAAACTTCATATTAAATTAATTGTCTGATATTAACTTTATAGACTTACTTTTTCATACCAATAAAGATACATGCACGCGTGTCCACTATTTCTCACCAGATCTGTATGTTCGAATCGTGTAAAATACGTTTAGTTGAAAATTAAGGTTCTATTTCTCTCGTGCAGCTACACAAGCAGAACTTCATATATTATATATTACTCTCTGCTGTATGTATATATTCGCATAAAAATAATGTCAGCAAGAACAGCCCCAGGTGAAGCAATAATCATTTCCACATTCAGGGAAATCGATGTATTCTTCATCATCACATCGGGCCCAATTATCTTCCCTGTTTCGTTGCACATCATCGAGACGCTTTATCTCCTTACAAACCCTGCATTTCTGCTCGCCTTTGTTCAGCTGGGTAACGCTGAACTCCTCACGTGGGAATTGCCGCTTGCATCGGGTACAAGACGTATTTGACAAGGGAAAACTTGTGCTTCCCTTCTCTGGAATGATGTCGAGCGGAAGAAAAGCATTGGTTTCGTAGCCATCGTAGGACCTTTCCTCCTTCTGTCGGTAGAATTCGACATACTTTTCAGAGGCAATTTTTAGTCTGGTTTTGCCGTCCACACTGCTTAAAATATCTTTCATTTTGTCGTAGAGTTTGAACATACCCATGGTATCAGCGACACAATATTGAATCAACGTTTCAGACAACGGTCTAACCTTCCATGCTTTATTATTTATCTTGAAAAGCTTGCCTCCACTGTCTTTCGCTTCAATCAATTTGTCATCTTCGAGATACAACTCCAAACAACGCCGATATCCATAGATTTTTTCGACTTTATCTGTGAACTGGCTGCGCCGTTTATACCGTCCAAATTTAGTCTTGGGGGAAGGCTTTGCACTCTCAGATGTGGGATTCTCACGGCGATACATGATTTCAAGCAACTGAAGATCCAACACTCCTGCAAGTTTGACGTTAAACTGATGCCAGAGTGCATCCGAATCTTGTCGGCAATCAAACGTTAACTTCTCTTGCGTGCTGTCTTCTAAGATTTCCTGCAGTCCACCGCTGAAGATAGCTTTACCAATCTTGAGCACATCGAATAGGTACGCTTTTTCTCTCGTTGCTATAGACAGAATTGTCAATTCTCCTTTTCTACTTAATGATACCCCTTCACAGTCAACAGCTAGAAGATTATTACTTGTTTGTTTATACTGGTTAAGCTCCGAAATAGCAACGTTCAGAGCGAGCTCGTTATCGATAAGCTTTGAGTTTGAATCATCACTGTATTCGATTTGGCCTGCCATTCTTCATGCACAAAGTTAGATTTATTCAAGTTGGAAGAATTCTACTTTCTACAGCCACGGAGTTACGCTTAGGCCTTAGCAAGTCAGGATAACCCTGAAACTCTCATCTGTATGACAACAATACTAGACGCTTTAAATTTCTGAGTATTTCGTTTCCCAGAACCCTCAAGAGCAACCGGAAATGAGCATGCATGTATTCTATTCTTTTATTTTGGAATTTGGTAATCTATCTATTTGAGGGGAGGTTACGGAATATTGGCGCATGAAAAATATGATTATATGGATTACGTTGATAGGATTTTAGGATTGTCGATTTTTGTGATTGCCAATTTATTAATAGAGATATTTTAGTTTAGAAGGATACATATGTTTTGAAATAGACGCATATACAGGTTATAATAATTGACTGATAAGTCTTTATTGCAGGGATTGCAGATTGTTTAGCCGCCCCCCCCCCCTCCCCACACAAACACACACCTTAAAAGAGCCTTTTTGTATCTGTGCGAAGCATAGATACATTGCTATCGAGTCAGTTTGTGGGTTAAACACTCAGGTCGCGTCCGCCTTAAATACATGCCTGCGAACAGGCAGCCTAAAATAAAAACAAAATGGTGGCTTCTATTCTAGTTGTACGAGTCAATCAAGGGAGCACAGCAGTATTCTTTTCGAGACTTGCGTACCTGTATATGGCTGTAAAATCTGTGGATAGGTAATCTTTGTCTTCTTTGGTTTGCTAATTTGCATTAAAACACTAAAACACTGTTTTTAAGTACGTAAACGAGCCATATAAACTTTCGTAATATTTTCGTATAAATATTGTCGCCCTTCGACGCGCCTTCTTTGCAGGCTATTTTTACATGGTCATCCGCTGTACAAATTGTATCGCATGTACGGAAGCCCAGGAGTGTAATTGCTATTACCTATTTCCGTGTTGAAAAAGTCGGTTGCAAGAGCTACTTTTTTCGCTATTTCCTATTACCGTGTTTCCTATTACCTATTACCGTGTTTCTTATTGCTGTGTTCCCTATTAGCGTGTTACCTATTGCTGTGTTCCCCGGTCGGCTATTACCTACTAGAAAATACATGCATGCAGAAACCCTCGCCTTGCTGACAAAACCATTATATTTTCCGAACATGAAGTATCTAAAGTAGTCGTTATGGTAACACCAAAGATTAGATACGATAAAGATGTGCCATTCTGCGAAAATTATGTCCGAGATTTTTTTATAGCCGCCATTTTGCCAGTAAGTGTCAAATCCAACGCCATCAGTATCTAAATAGTAAAATCCAACGCCATCAGTCTCGCCGCCATTTTGGCAGTAGTATAAGCACTCGTCATCTCGCGTGATCACTCGTTATCAGCACGGAAAATTACGGACACGCAAACATTAGGGAAATACGTCGAGTGGCACATCTTTATCGTATCTATAATCTTTGGTAACACGATGATTTTTTAAGAATATTCTTACAAATGAAAAATCGCCTAAAAATACCACTTTTAATTACAAAATTATCAATTTCCCAACATATATACGTTAGGTATGATATTATACTTAATATAACCTTCAATATAAGGTAAAATTTAACCACAAACGCTTCGCAAAACGTTTTAAAGTGTTCTTTATAAAACTATAAAACTGCCTTTAATTAAATGGCTTCGATAAACTTCGAGTTTGCAATAAAATGATTTCAAATTCTCGCATGCAAATAA
This sequence comes from Paramuricea clavata, assembly GCA_902702795.2. Taxonomy (NCBI): domain Eukaryota; kingdom Metazoa; phylum Cnidaria; class Anthozoa; order Malacalcyonacea; family Plexauridae; genus Paramuricea; species Paramuricea clavata. The sequence goes on along the minus strand of CACRXK020011403.1, from coordinate 6,085 downwards.
CTTTGCTTTCTTTTTTATTTATTTAAAAAATTCAATATAACGAAAAAGGCAATCAATATTAAAGATACAATGAAATTATATGCTGTCTTGTTTAGTTGTTTCATATACGTAAAGGCCGTCGGGTTTTAAAGCAATTATAAAATCAATATTTAAAACAAACTTACCTAGCTTCGTTAACGTCGGCTCCCCTCTTTTAGCCGATTCTTTCGCCCTTTCTTTCTTGAAATTTACAAAATCTTGCAAAAATGCGAGCAACAATGAAGAATATTTGCAAGAAATTTATCAATCATCAAATCAAGAAATGTTTGCTATTTCGCTGTCGTCATGCAGTCGTTATAATGCAAACTTTAAATTGGACCAATCACAGTGTTCGCTATTCATGACAGTCCGCCATATTTTTGAGATCAGTGAGGATGACCACCCACGCACAGTGACCCACGCCCGCGATATTTGATGAAGTTTAGACTTCGCTAATGCTTTCGTTTCCCTGGGTGTAAATAGTCGGGGGGAATTAGTACCCTCGCACGGCGCTTCGCGCCGTCGGCTCGGGGATTACCGGTGTTTCCTATTGCTGTGTTCCCTATTAACCTATTTCCTATTACCGTGTTTCCTATTGCTATGTTCCCTGGCGGGCTATTACCTATTACCGTGTTTCCTATTGCTATGTTCCCTGCCGGGCTATTACCTATTACCGTGTTTCCTATTGCTGTTTCCTATTTCCGGTATAAATTAAAAATTTATCTATAGTATATCAATGACTCGATATATGAAAGTCTTTTAGTCGAAGCAAGGAGAGATTACGATAAATTTGTGCTTTTGGACGACATCAATGTCTATATTTCTCTTCAACACTGTTGGACATTTACTGTTGACATTAATATTTTAGTTCTATTTGCTCGGACAGGGGAAACTGGGAACGAAGAAAAAGGGCGCGAAATATAGTGTAGGACACGGGATTTTAGAGGCAGAGTATATACATGTTATGAGTTTATATTATACGAATTATACTATAAGAAATAAAACTATCAAAAGTTAATGAAAGTGAGAAGCAAATAACATAGTGTCAGGAGTTTAAAAGAAGCCAGCTCACATTATTGAAAATGACAGAAGAAGCGAACGGTAGCGAAGCAGAAAACACGCCGAACACAGCCTCGGCATGTCAACCATTATTGCCAGCGGGCTTGGCCATGCCTCAATCTCGTTCCCCGAGCCTGCGATCCTCGGGAAGGAACGCGAGGCTCTGGGATAATCCGTTTCAGGGAGGAATCTGATTGGCCATTGAAATGGAATGCGTAGTTCAATCTTAGCCAGGATTCTTGGCTTCCGGTAACGGATTATCGCAGAGCCTTCGATTCCTTCCCGAGGATCGCAGGCTCGGGGAACGAGATTGGGCCATGCCTAAGCCATTAAAAACTGAATGAAACCTTGCCTCAAACTGGAAGAAATTCAAGCGATCTTGGGATAACTATGCTATAGTGGCAAGACTTAACCGATTTGAAGATGAATTCAAAACAGCAACGTTCCTTTCTTGCATCGGCGAGGACGCAATGGAAATTTTTGAGGGCTTAGATTTTTCCTCGGAAGAAGACCGCACGAAATTTGACATTGTTGTAACTAAATTTAAAGAGTTATGCTTAGGTGAAACAAACGAAACCTATGAGAGATTCGTTTTCAACAGCAGACAAAAGAATGAAAACGAAACAGTCGACCAATACGTAACAGCACTGCGAACATTGGCACAATCTTGTAATTTCTGTAATTGTTTACGAGATTCTTTGATACGCGATCGCCTGGTCATAGGAATCAACGATAATGCAACTCAAAAAAAAGCTATTGCAAGATCGAAAACTCACCTTGACGAAAGCCATCGACATCTGTCGCAGTAGCGAGACCACGAAGAAACAAGTCAAGAAAATCCAGGCGAACAGTGAAGCAAATGAGGGTGAAATCAACGCCATTGTAAACAACAAAACCGAAACCGGAAGCACAGGAACCGGAAGACGCGATGACAGGCGTATCGGACTTGATAGGCGTGACGGGGGGCGTGATAACAAAATTAAATGCAAATATTGTGGAACAATGCACCAACGAAAAAAGGAATTATGTCCTGCATTTGGAAGCCGCTGCCGAAATTGTGGTCGCGAAAATCACTTCGCCAAAGTTTGTATGCAGAAAGGAAGATATTCCCGCCAAAAGCCTCTTCACGCAGTAAGTGAAAACGACTCAAGTGATTCAGGCGACTCCCTTATGACTGTCGAACTAGACCCCACCGAGAATGATACCATCAATACAATACACCAACCGGACATTTACAAATCACGGATTTTTGCTACCATGAAAATAAAAGGGGGGAATACAACCAAATTTCAAATCGATACAGGGGCAACCTGCAATGTCCTAAAAAGGAGTGAATTAAAAGGCACTAAATATGAACGGCGCATCAAACCTACGGCACATGTTCTAAAGATGTACAACAACTCATCACTCACACCCCTTGGAAAGTGCAAAATACAAGTACAAGACCCAACTACAAAGCAAAAGTTCAAAGTACCATTCACTGTTGTTGATGACCAGAATGCAAAAAGTAACCTTCTTGGCTGCCGCACCGTGCAACAAATGAATTTGATTCAAATTGGGAGCCCAATTCATGTCGATCAACTTAATGAAGACCTAACTCGGCCTGATCAAATGGGACTGACAATGCAAAACGTCAAGGACACATACCAAGATGTTTTTGAAGGTCTTGGCACAGGGGTCTTCACCCCTTTTCTTCGGCGACCGAAACCCAAGCTTCATAGGTGTCCCGCGACCCTGAACACTGCCAAAATTTGAATCAAGAATATAGTCGAGTGCTGAAACATTATTATTTTTATTACAGCTATATAACATCGACAGTATTACTCAACTGTTAGAATTATCGTTAATAACGATTGTAGAGTTCTTAACTTTCGTATCAAGTGTCATTTTTTGCCCCTGACAATTTTTTCATATCTCGGTATGTAGGATGTTGTGGCAAGCTTCATGTTAATCGACAAGTTCTCATTTGTCAGGCGGCTTCTGTATTTATTCTTAATGAACGTCATCGCGGAAAAAACTGATTCGCACACATATGTGGTTCCAAATCTCACCAATACCTTCTGAGCCATTGATTTCAGTTCTGGATATTGTTCTTCGCTGAGACTTAGCCAAAATTTTGATAGATCTGAATCAAATTCCAGTTTGGCAACTGGGTTCGCTTGGAGTTGGCTCAGTTCCATTGCAAACTCTCCGCGTAGTTTTCCGGTAAACGGCGCCTGTATGATTGTGAAATCTTCCATCTCTAGACCTGGAAATCGTTCTTGGAAATTAGTTGCAAGTTTTTGTAAATAGTCGCACAGAATCCGGACTTCGGGCGTGAAGTCAATATCGTCATCATTGAGAAAGCAGATCAGTTCCAAGAAACATTCGAAGTGTATAAAATTGTCCTGGATTGCTTCTTCTCGTAGCACGCCAAGCTTGTTTATGAAACCACGGATGCTGTTGTGTAACTCGAACACAAACTTTCCCCGTCCTTGTAGATTTGTATTGAGGAAGTTTATATGAGTAAATACGTCAGTCAAGAACGCCAGCTTAGCCAAAAAATGAGGATCGTTGAATTTAGTGGCATTTATATGCCCCTTCTCTGTCAAAAATTGATAAAGTTCCTCTCGAAGTAAGAACACCCGCTTCAGAGCGCGACCACGTGACAGCCATTTCACAGTATTGTGAAATAGCAAGGTTTCATATTCGGCATCATTTTCTTCGCAGATTTTTTTGAAGAGGCGTGCATTCAAATCTCTCGCTTTCACGAAATTGATCACATTGATTATGATGACCATCACATTTTCAAATTCGACCGATAGGTCCTTGCTCGCAAGGGCTTGCCGATGAATAATGCAGTGGTTGAATTTCATGTCGGGATTCACTCCCTTCACTCGCCCTTTAAATCCGTTCATATTACCAATCATAGCTGGTGCACCGTCCATGTTGCTTTCTCTGATGGATCCCCATTCAATGCCACTCAACGCGAAAAATCTGCTAACAATATCGAAAATATCTTGTCCTTTAGTCGTCGTTTCCAACGTTAGTACCTCAAGTAACTCCTCTTTCAAGTCTTCTCGTGGACTTATATACCTCCCATATAATGCCAGCTGTGGCTGCGAAGTATTGTCAGTTGATTCATCCAAGGCAATACTCTTTTGGGGCGATTCTTTGAAATCTGAAATAACTTGCTGTGAAATATCATTTGCACAATCAACAGTTCTTCTCCATACTGTCGTATCACTCAGCGTTACGCTGTCGGCCGCTGTCTTCACTTTCCTGTGGAACGATTCACCCTCAAACAATTCGACGAAATTCTGGAGGCTCGGCTTTATCATTACTTCACCCTCGACATACGGTCGTTTGGATTTCGCGATTAGGAAGGCCGTTTTCAGAACAAATATTTGTCTTTTCTGTTCGTCATTTAAACTTCCCATCATTATTTGTTGTGATTTATTAAGATTGGCGGCAAGTTTCTCGAATACTCGCTTGCGAGCATCTTCCGACAAAGCGAATATATTTCTATGTGTCTCTAAATGGCGCTGAAGTTTGTTGGGCTTTATAGACTCTGCTGCATATACGTGTTGACATTTTACACATAACGCCCGACGATGCTGCGTTTAGGAGGCATCTTATTAATCCGTCCCAATCACTCAACCATGTCTTGACTTCACGGGAAAGAAGGGTTAATAAACTGCTATGCAGCCACAGGGGGCTGAGAAGTAAAATATGTCAATTAATTTACCTTCAATATATTTTCATAACATCAAAATGATCAAATGCAAATAAAACTTTCGATAATTAAAAACATTATGGCTTTTCACCGAAAGCTTCCGAGTGTATGACGACGACTCTACTTCGGAAGACGACGTGCGCCGAAGGCGCGCCGAGTGGTGCTAAGCCATAATGTTTGAGTTACATGAAGTAACAGGTATTATATCTAAAGCTTTACCAGTTTACCTGTTTACCATATTATTCTAGCAATCTAGCGCTTGAGTGCTTCATAATAATCGTGAAAAAACATTATAATCGCAAATTTCGCAAGGAAATATTCATATGTAAATATGTGCATCTTATCACTTGATCTCTCGTCTTGTAAAGTTTACTAGTGTAAGTTCGCGACCCTAGACAAGCATTGCGACCCATGCGACCCAAGACAAGCCTTGCGACTTTCGAGGGTGTGCTAGCGACCCAATTTTGGGTCGCAACCCATGGTATGAAGACCCCTGTCTTGGCACCTTAGGTCCAGCACTGCATCTTGAAGTTGATCCTGAAATGTCGGCTGTCCAACTCCCACCAAGAAAAATCCCAGAGTCGTTGCGAGAACATTTGGACGAACTTGTCAAGCTTGAGGTCATAGAACGAGTAGACTATCCAACAGACTGGGTCAGCGCAATTGTTGTTGCACCAAAACCCAATGGCAAAATTAGATTATGCCTCGATCCCAGACCACTCAATAAAGCGCTGAAACGATGCCACCATCCAATACCGACAATTGACGACGTACTTCCAGAACTGTCCAATGCAAAAGTCTTTACCAAAGTCGACTGTAGCAACGGATATTGGCAAGTAGAATTAGACAAAGAATCGTCTCTTTTAACGACGTTCAACACTCCATTTGGACGATTTAAATGGCAACGGATGCCTTTCGGGATCTCCCCTGCAGGAGAGATTTTCCAGCAACGACTAGACCAAGCAATTGAGGACTTGGATGGTGTACGGACTGTTGCTGATGACATTTTAGTAATAGGAAATGGAGAGACGATGCAGGAAGCTGTAGCCGACCATGACAGAAAGCTCAAGGAACTATTCGACCGCTGCAGAGCTAAACATATCAAGCTTAACCCAAACAAGATTGAGTTGAAGAAGACCTCAATGCCATACATTGGCCACATTCTTACATCTGACGGTGTCCAAGCGGATCCTGCTAAAGTACAAGCCATACTAGAAATGAAGCAACCCACAGACGTGGCTGGAGTCAGGAGAATCCTCGGAACAGTTAATTATCTCGCCAAGTTCCTTCCCC